>JAOTOM010001353.1:0-66059 GCA_034440615.1 Ashinkailepas kermadecensis
CGGTTTCAGCCCCTATCAGCCCTGGGGTCCTCCCGTGACTAGGGGTCCTCTCTTTCGGCGCAGGGGCCTTCCTTAGCGATCCAGGACCTCCTCTGCCAGGCCGGAGGCTCTCATCCATCAGCTTGGCCCGCCTTCATATGGCCAGTGGCCCTTGTACGGCTTGGGCCCCATCCGTCGACCCAAGGGTCCCTTTTGACGGCCAGAGGTCCTCTCCAGCAACTAGGACCCCCTCAGTAATTTCAAGGGCCCTCATTGACGACCCAGGGCCTTTTCCGGCGAGCCGGAGACTTATTTTCAAACGCTTGGGCCCTTCCAGCGATCTGGGGCCCCCTCCGTTGATCTAGAAGCCCTTCAAGTTAGTCCAGCCAAGGGTCCTCAACATCTTCCGAGGGCACTCGGCGTTAATTTAGTGCCTTGTTCATCGTCTCGGAACCTTTACCGTCAGACTGGGCCCTTTTGTCGGTTTCAGGACCCTTCACGTCGACCCAGGGAGCCCTTGCGTCAGTGCAGGGAGAGGGGGCCTTGAGTGGCTCTTGTGGGTCCTTCAAGGCGGTCGCCTGGGGGACCCCTCCGACACTCCAGGGGCGGCTGCCCCCTTCGCCCTCCCCTTGGTCACGCCATATTATGGTAGATTCATCTCATCCAAGCGTAGCTCACAATTGATTGGTGAGAGAAGAGTCCTTGGACCATCTGGCGCAAGGCGCTGCGCCAAATCGATAACACGTGTTATATGCATGGCAACCGCTTTTACAGCATTCTGTTCGTTAACATCTCTGAGTCCACAACCATCTCCGTAAAACCCGATAATTGGCATCCTTTGGAGGAAAGCGAGACTCCGCAGTATATGGCATACAACATGTTTATGTCGTGTCATTTATGCTGCACTTCATGAAATCGATCAACATCCTCTAGCAATATAAAATAGTAATACGTTGCAGACACATCATTATGTAAACCGTAACAGTTTGCCCTAATGTGTATTATTAGCTGAATTTTAAGTATCACGGATTACTGTTGTGGATGCATAGTTGGAGCATACCCAGACTATGGCTCAATTGAAGACAAATGAGCTGCCAGCATTCCTCGGTATTCGGGACTGTACACTATTCGGGACTGTCATGATACATCATCCAGTGTCTGCTGGCATCGCACGAGCCGGAGCTACCTGCCCACGGGTGTCGTGTATAGTGACTCAATCGCCGGTCAAACTGCATTTCTGAAATGAGAACCATGTGCATCTAGCACTGGTGCGATGTCATAGAGTCATTGGAATGCTCCCGCGGCCCTGCACAGTGCTACAGATCACAGGTGTGCCGACACAGCCGCTGCCCGGCTGCTGGCAGATCACACAGAGCGGCCACTGGAGCGGGGCCAGGTGGTTTGTTCACTGCACAGACGTTATCAGTGTTCTGCTCCCATGCAGTCACAGGCGTACATCGGTCACAGAGCGGCCAGTACGTCGGCTGTCGGTCACAGAGCGGCCAGTATGCCGGCTGTCGGCGGCCAGTATGTCGGTCAGGAGCGGTCAGTTGCCGGCTGTCGGCAATACGTCGCTCACAGAGCGGCCAGTATGTTGACTGTCGGCGGCCAGTACGTCGGTCACAGAGCGGTCAGTATGCCGGCTGTCGGCGGCCAGTACGTCGGTCACAGAACGGCCAGTATGCCGGCTGTCGGCGGCCAGTACGTCGGTCACAGAGCGGCCAGTATGTCGGCTGTCGGCGGCCAGTACGTCGGTCACAGAGCGGCCAGTACATCGGTCACAGAACGGCCCGTACGTCGGCTCCGGCGGTCAGACGTCGGCTGTCGGCGGTGAGACGTCGCCTCCGGCGGTCAGACGTCGGATGTCGGCGGTCAGACGTCGGATGTCGGTGGTCAGACGTCGGATGTCGGCGGTCAGACGTCGGATGTCGGTGGTCAGACGTCGGATGTCGGCGGTCAGACGTCGGATGTCGGCGGTCAGACGTCGGATGTCGGTGGTCAGACGTCGGATGTCGGTGGTCAGACGTCGGATGTCGGCGGTCAGACGTCGGATGTCGGTGGTCAGACGTCGGCTCCGGCGGTCAGACGTCGGATGTCGGCGGTCAGACGTCGGATGTCGGCGGTCAGACGTCGTATGTCGGTGGTCAGACGTCGGATGTCGGCGGTCAGACGTCGGATGTCGGTGGTCAGACGTCGGCTCCGGCGGTCAGACGTCGGATGTCGGCGGTCAGACGTCGGATGTCGGTGGTCAGACGTCGGATGTCGGTGGTCAGACGTCGGATGTCGGCGGTCAGACGTCGGATGTCGGCGGTCAGACGTCGGATGTCGGTGATCAGACGTCGACTCCGGCGGTCAGACGTCGGCTCAGGCGGTCAGACGTCGGATGTCGGTGGTCAGACGTCGGATGTCGGTGGTCAGACGTCGGATGTCGGCGGTCAGACGTCGGATGTCGGTGGTCAGACGTCGGATGTCGGCGGTCAGACGTCGTATGTCGGTGGTCAGACGTCGGATGTCGGCGGTCAGACGTCGGATGTCGGTGATCAGACGTCGATTCCGGCGGTCAGACGTCGGCTCAGGCGGTCAGACGTCGGATGTCGGTGGTCAGACGTCGGATGTCGGTGGTGCACTAGATGTCGGTGGTGGATGTCGGCGGTCAGACGTCGGATGTCGGTGGTCAGACGTCGGATGTCGGCGGTGCAGACGTCGTATGTCGGTGGTCAGACGTCGGATGTCGGCGGTGCAGACGTCGGATGTCGGTGATCAGACGTCGACTTCGGCGGTCAGACGTCGGCTCAGGTGGTCAGACGTCGTATGTCGGTGGTCAGACGTCGGATGTCGGCGGTCAGACGTCGGATGTCGGTGATCAGACGTCGACTCCGGCGGTCAGACGTCGGCTCCGGAGGTCAGACGTCGGATGTCGGTGGTGCACTAGATGTCGGTGGTGCACTAGATGTCGGTGGTGCACTAGATGTCGGTGGTGCACTAGATGTCGGTGGTGCACTAGATGTCGGTGGTGCACTAGATGTCGGTGGTGCACTAGATGTCGGTGGTGCACTAGATGTCGGTGGTGCACTAGATGTCGGTGGTGCACTAGATGTCGGTGGTGCACTAGATGTCGGTGGTGCACTAGATGTCGGTGGTGCACTAGATGTCGGTGGTGCACTAGATGTCGGTGGTGCACTAGATGTCGGTGGTGCACTAGATGTCGGTGGTGCACTAGATGTCGGTGGTGCACTAGATGTCGGTGGTGCACTAGATGTCGGTGGTGCACTAGATGTCGGTGGTGCACTAGATGTCGGTGGTGCACTAGATGTCGGTGGTGCACTAGATGTCGGTGGTGCACTAGATGTCGGTGGTGCACTAGATGTCGGTTAGATGTCGGTGGTGCACTAGATGTCGGTGGTGCACTAGATGTCGGTGGTGCACTAGATGTCGGTGGTGCACTAGATGTCGGCGGTGCACTAGATGTCGGCGGTGCACTAGCCGACCCCGAATAACGAACGGTCAGTGTCGCTGAGTCGGCAAATCGTTCGATTGGGTGATATAAACGACCCATGCGTGACATCACGTGGCCCTTATCGGCTATTCTCAGACATGCAAAGCTGCTTGGACGATACTTTGCACGCGAGCGCGCCCCACAGTGTCTGACGTGTGGGAGGAAACACAGTCCTTGGTCGTGGGCCACAGAACCAACTCGGCTCTACCTGTACCGACATATTGGCATTTTCAGTCCAGCAGCGACCGATTCTGCATCGATTGGCGGTGGCTGTGTCATCGAACGGCGTAGGACGGCGGAGTAGGCCGAAATGGACTGCCATCAGCTGTCACTATTCACTGGCGGGTATTCATACTCACATTCTACATATGATCATTTTATTGATGCTGATGGCAATGTTACGTATTTGCGACATTGTCATTTGCGAATCCTGTATCAAAACGTTGCAGGTGAACGGAAAAGGCAATGCCCACTCCTCGGAGCATTGTGATCATGCAAAAGAGATATTATGGAACTCTGTCATCAAAGCGTGCATTTCAAGACAGCTCAAAAGAAACGGTCGCCCTGATGCACAGTTGATTCCACCACCGCGTTATGGTACTATGCTATGTACTGTTTCACGACTAATCACTGGCACCTGTCCATCCTTCACGTAGTCCCTCCAAAATATGGTATATAGCAGTGCGAGCTGCCATGTGCAACTTGCGTCGTTCGTCGGCACACGAAATGCTGAAGTCTTACAAGTACCGGGAGTGCAAAACATTAACGAAAAATCATTCACAGCAGTAACATCTCGGTGACGCTGGTTACATTCACAGCAGTAATATCTCGGTGACGCTAGTTACATTAGCAGCGGTAACATCTCGGTTGCGCTGAGGTGCAGTGCAGCACAAGCAGAAGTCCAAATAATTGAAGATAATTGAAGAATACCTGAAGATAACCTGCTTGCTTTTCCAAACCACTGGGAGCATCGTTTCATCGTGGTGATTTGCACAATCTGTCTATTTAAGTGGTACCCATAATCGTAGACTGAAATTTGGGTACGTTATCTATATGTTATATATATATGTAAAGTTTTTGGTGAATATCGCACCATCAAGTGTTCTACCTCTCTCGCTGCATTGTTAGATGTAAATGAAAAGCGAAAGCTAAGGAGTTCTACCAACAAACAGCAAGCGGTAAACAAAAGGCGGCAAGCAGCAGGAGCGGATCCCAGGATGTGCACAAGAGGCATGTGCCCTCACCCTCATAGAAAGACGGTGATCCTTGGACTAGAAAGGGCCCTCTCCAAGGACGCTCGAGTGTACCTTGTCCGCCCTTGCATTTTTCAGCTGAGTTACCCTTCTGAGTACAAGAGGTACTCCTCCAGGACAGGGGCAGCGGATTAGGGGGAGGGTCAGGGGGGCCAGTTGATCCCCTGTGAAAATCATGGGGGTCAAGACTATCTTTTGTATCGCCAATTTCTGTATTGACCCAATAGGAGGGGGCAGTGGGCCAAGCGAACCATCGAAGACGTAATTGTCATTAAATCAAGACTACATAAGTGCCTTGTACAAAACTATGCTGGCGACGAAGCGGAGGCAAGCGACATACTTATCTCTCGATGTATTTCTTTGAGAAGAAAAGAACGTTGCATGCTTTGCTAATACGGAACGTAGGTCGGTGCTTCATTACATAACTATGCTGCATGTGCGAGAAAAAAAAATCGTATCTAGTTCAAAGGGCGTTTGCCCCTCAACTTGCGGATTCCTGTAAGCGTGAGCATTGCTCCCATTCAAGACTGCCCAATGATAATGATGAGAATATTGTTATTTGGAGAACCACATGCCTAATTCATGACGCATATGGTTCAGGAGGAGGAACATAGGACTGTGAGCATAGATGGTGCTATTTTATTGGGGAGAACACGCTTAAAGAGAGCTTGTTCTGCTTGCACAGTTATGTCCTTTAACATTTCCAAACTCAAAGTTACTCTCTGTTTCCCCTTGACTGAGCTTGGCAATTCATCTTATGATATCCATAAAGATTAATAATGTCGTCGGGGTGCTGGGATAACACGAAGGATTTATTTACTGCGCTATGAAGGTTAAATGCGCTGTATAGTATCTGGAAATTAAATATAGAGCGGGAAGGTACACCGATGTTCGGCAGGGAAACTTTATCATTAGTTCTTATTTTCCTATGCTTTGCTCACAACGAAGCCAGCACTCGGAGATATTGCGAATGGAAGACACTTGAAAATGGCAAGAAGATGTTCATTATTATTCTGCAACTAACTAGTTATTGTATTATACAAATATGGTGAATTTATCAACGAAGAACGATTTAACGTGCATTTCGCTCCTCAAACAAGACATAATTTACACGTAAGTCTTCCTATTTGCTATTTTCGATAATCTCCCACCGAAAAGAAAGTGTTCGCTGTTAAAAACATGAATGAATGTTGCATGTTGTTTTTGATGTTTTATATTTTCCCCACATATTAAATTCAGTGTCCAGTAAACCCTCAATTCATGTTTTGTTACATCACCTGGTGTTATTTACGTGTTTGTAGTGATTTTACTAGCCTTTGCACCTAATATACTAGCAGCCATGTGATTAGCCAAATCAAGCTGAGGATTCTAGACTACGTGTATGATCTTGATGTGAGTGAGGGTCGATGCGCATACAACCGTGAATTTCTCCTACATCATTTTGGCATCGCCGAGCCGATGTTGCTTGGTATTGATCAAGGCTGGAACTGTATTTTTTGTCGTGTCGCCGCTCGGTGGCCCTTCGGATCTTCTGGGCAGCCAATGTCGGCGCTTGACGTGCACCGAGTCATGTCACAACCTCAATAATGCCGGAAAGCTACATGTCAAAAGGTGAAAAAGGACAGGGTTAAATATCTATCAAAGTAGTTGAGTAGGGCATCAGGGGACAGCTGATTTTATGCCGTTTTTTTAGACAATTGGAAATTAATTCGCTAATGTAGAACATCTGATATACAATTTAAAATAATACAATGTGATAATTTGGAACCAAAATCCTAGAATTGACTGCAAGAATGACAGAGCTAAAACATCATGGAAGAAATTTAGGATGATAGCAAAATGAGGCACGTTCAATTTTCGTACGAACATTGAAAATTGTCAGCACATCACACAGAAGATGTATGACGCGTTTTATTACAAGATGTTGTATGCCCAATTGCTACCATTTCACTTTAAGGGCAAAGTGACAGGGTGAAATGATTTGATAATATAGCGAACTACACATCACAAAGAGAGCGTATTCCATTGCTATTCAATTTTGACCATTGGAAATTACTTGCACCTCCTCTAGAAATTAGAATATAGCATTAATCATAATAAACCCACTGTGGTGGTGTTCCTTCACAACCCCACCACCAGAGCGGCGCCACCGGTATTATGTTCGCTCATGACGCCTAACGGTGTGACCTATGTGATTCGTTTAAATAATTGTTGAAGATGATCAATGTTGATTGAAACGTCGAAAATATAAGCATAATGTGCAATAACGGATCACGCATTATATTGACTTATGAGTGACTTTATAACAGCTTTCTTCGTCTTCGCAATTGCTTCCTTCGGTTATCTTCTGCATAATATATCAAACAAACAACGAAAAGTCATCCGGAAACTAGAAAATGTGCATAAATAGAAGATAAACGCAAACAACGCTGTCGTCTGTAACAATATATAAATATATATATATATATATATATATTATATATATATATATATATATATATATATATATATATATATATGTATATATATATATATATATATATATATATATATATATATATATATCTATATTTTCTCTTTTTTTCTCGCGCGGTCAGTGGCGTACCCAAGGGGAGAAGGGGAAGGCTACCCACATGGAGGGTCGGAGGGAGCCCTCCAGGCGGTCGCTTTGTGGGGCCCTTGCGGGCCCCTCAAGGCGTCGGTGTGAGGACCCGTAATTTACCCCTGGGTCCGTAATTTACGTGTAGGGCCCTTGAACCGACGAAAGGGGCCCAGGGTTGATGGAAATGGTCCTGGGCCGATGAAGAGGGCCCCGAGTCAAGGGAGAGTGCCTCGAGGAAGATGGTGAGCGTCCTTGGCTGGGCTAACGTGACGGGCTTAAAGTTCGATGGAGGAGTCCCGGGCTGACGGAGAGGGCCCCGAGCCGATATGAAAGGCCCTTGAGTTGTCGGTGGAGCCCAAGCCGAAGGAAGGGCCTCTGACCCAGTTACGTAGCCAAGGGGGTGCGAAAGGGGAAGCTGCCATCACCCCATCCCCTCTGGAAGGTCGGAGGGGCCCTCAAGGTGTCGATGCAAGGGGCCCGTAAGTGCCCCCTGGTCTGACGAAATAGACCCTTGGGCCGGCATCAAGGATCCCTGAACCAACGAAAGGGGTCCGTGCTGATGGAAAGGGCCCCGGGCCAAGAAAGAAGACTCCGAGTCAAAGGAGAAGAGTCCACGGAGAGTGTCCTCGAGGAGATATTGAGGGAACCTTGGCTGGACTAACGTGAAGGGCTTCTAGATTGACAGTGGAGGTCCCGGATCGTTGGAAGGGTCCCGGGCTAACGGAGAGAGCCCCAAACTAATATGATAGGCCCCTGGGCTGACGGCGGGGCCCAAGACCTGATGGAGAGGGCCCAAGTGTTTGACAATGTCCTGCGGCTTGTCGGCAAAGGTCCTGGATCGTCAAAGAGGGCCCCTGAGATGACGAAGGGGGGCCTAGTTTCCGAAGAGGACCTCGGACAGTCAGAAAGGATCCTTTGGCCAACGGATACCCAAGCCGTACAAGCGCCCGTGGCCTAAGGAAGTGGTGCCAACCTGTTGAAAGATGGCTCCAGGCCTGGCAGAGAAGGCACTGGATCTCTAATGAGGGTCCTGCGCCGACGGAGATGAACCATAGCCGCGGAAGTTCCCGGGGCCGTTGGGTAGGGCCCAGAACCGGTATGGAGTGCCCGTGGGTCGACAGAAGGGACCGAAACCACACAGGGGACCCCTTGCGTAATAGAGAAGGTGCAAACTTTTGAAAGAGGTGACTCCAGCCGGACGAAGAGTGCCTGAACCGTGAAAGAGGGTCCCTGAACCGACGGAGGCTCAGGCTCACGGTTGCTTTGTTTTACGCTGATGGAGAGGAGCTCAGAGCCGACAGTGAGCCTCTGGCCTAATAAAGAGGCCACCGAGTTACGGAGACCATCCGGGCTGAAGCGGAGGGTTCCCGGTGCTACGTAAAGGACCTCTAATATCACGGAGGGACCCCGGGCTATTGAAAACCAAAAGCGTGTCCAAGGGGTAAAGCGTGTCTGAGAGTCAGAGAGGACTGCACTGGGATTCTCCTGAGGTCGAGAGCGGCCCCTAATTGATGAACAATGTCATTGAGAGATCAATAATATGGCTGGCGGCGATTGCTATCGGTAATACCTGTTGGCTGGCGATTGCTGTGAGGAATGCTGAGGACCAGCCTCAGAGCTAGAATGTTCTGAAACCACAAGAGCTGGCGATAATTGGGAAGGGCTCCTAGCAGCCTGAGAGGGCCATTGATTGCTAAAAGATCCCCATCGAGAGCTAAGGGAAGTTCCTAAGGCTAACGATGGCTGTGAGGAATACTGAGGGTTCGCATCAGAGCTAAAAAGCCTTTGAAGCTAGAAAGACTGGCAAGGACTGGGAAGGGTCCATAGCAGCTGGATAGAACCCCTGACGACTGAAAATGGTCATTGAGCGCTGGAGAGAACTGGACTGAGATGCCCAAGAGGCTTGAAAGGGATTCCTATGAGAAGAACAAGGCCCCCTAAGTGTTAGCGATAGCTGTGAGGCATGCTGAGAGCCAGTTTCAGCGCTAGACTGTATGCACATGATAGTCCGAAAGGCTGGCGATGACTGGGGAAGGGCCCTGGGAGCTAGAGCCGACTGAACTGTTAAGCTGCTGAGGCTTGGTAGGGACACCGGGGATGAACAGAGCCACCTAAGAGCTAAAGAGAGTCCGTGAGCTGGCGATGTTTGCTAGGAACTAGGAAGCTAGACCTGTCTAGCTTTCAGGCGAATCCTCGCGAAACCTGTAGGTTTCTCGAGGACTGTGAATGGCTCAGGCAAGATGGAGAAAGCTCTGACGGATGAATAGGTCCCCCGTGAACCAAAGCAATCAGAATGTTTTTTGTAATATTTAGAACTGAATTTTGAATATTATTACATAATATTTTGACTCACCGGTGGTGATCACGTGCATCGTGATCACCACCGGATACTCGTGCATCGTGATCACCACCGGATACTCGTGCATCGTGATCACCACCGGATACTCGTGCATCGTGATCACCACCGGATACTCGTGCATCGTGATCACCACCGGATACTCGCGCATCGTGATCACCACCGGATACTCGCGCATCGTGATCACCACCGGATACTCGTGCATCGTGATCACCACCGGATACTCGTGCATCGTGATCACCACCGGATACTCGTGCATCGTGATCACCACCGGATACTCGTGCATCGCGATCACCACCGGATACTCGCGCATCGCGATCACCACCGGATACTCGTGCATCGTGATCACCACCGGATACTCGTGCATCGCGATCACCACCGGATACTCGTGCATCGTGATCACCACCGGATACTCGTGCATCGCGATCACCACCGGATACTCGTGCATCGTGATCACCACCGGATACTCGTGCATCGCGATCACCACCGGATACTCGTGCATCGCGATCACCCACCAGACGCTCGTGCGGACACGCCGCACTGTTGGAACGGTGGGCGCTCGTCACGGTGACCTCGCTCGTCACGGTGACCTCGCTGCACGCAGACGCCACTTCAGGCAGGTGAATGGACGCCGTTTCAGGCAGGTGAATGGACGCCGTTTCAGGCAGGTGTATGGACGCTACTTCAGGCAGGTGTATGGACGTCACTTCAGGCAGGTGTATGGACGTCACTTCAGGCAGGTGCATAGACGCCATTTCAGGCAGGTGTATGGACGCTACTTCAGGCAGGTGTATGGACGTCGCTTCAGGCAGGTGTACGGATGTCACTTCAGGCAGGTGTATGGACGTCACTTCAGGCAGGTGTATGGACGCCACATCAGGCAGGTGCATAGACGCCATTTCAGGCAGGTGTATGGACGCCACTTCAGGCAGGTGTATGGACGCCGCTTCAGGCAGGTGTACGGATGTCACTTCAGGCAGGTGTATGGACGCCACTTTAGGCAGATGTATGGACGTCACTTCAGGCAGGTGTATGGATGCTCACGAGGCCTGGACGGGCACAAGGTCATAACGCGCAGCCGGATGTCACCCGCTCATGCGGCCGGCCAGACATCAGTCACACAGCTGCGGCCGGCCGGACATCAGTCACACAGCTGCGGCCGGCCAGACATCAGTCACACAGCTGCGGCCGGCCAGACATCAGTCACACAGCTGCGGCCGGCCGGACATCAGTCACACAGCTGCGGCCGGCCGGACATCAGTCACACAGCTGCGGCCGGCCGGACATCAGTCACACAGCTGCGGCCGGCCGGACACACGGAGCAGGTGTGCCGGCGCACGTCCTCGTCTGCACTACTGCACGTGCGCCTCCATACCATGCACCCTGCGTGCATGCTCACCGGCGCGCGTGTGGTCCCGCCGCGTACACTTGATCAGAAAGTCAAACATCCCGCACCTCGCTGAGCCGTCCCAGACGGTGTCAGTTTACGCAGCTGATGTGCAACACTGTGTTCGGCGGCCGGCAGCCATGCGCTACCAACCGCGACGGAGCTGCCGTCTGCTTGTGCAACAATTACAGGCCCACTTCATTATCTGTTGACCGACGTTGAACTGATGCGACCGGTGCAAGGACTTGCGTGTGGTCCGGCGTGTTTAGATGTTATATAGTGTCCGAGCTCAGCGACGGGCCCCACATGTATCACGCCTGTTTATATTCGACGTAAAGGCGCGGGCCGGCAGGGCTGTACCGTCACCGTCCGGCAGTAAGTCATGTCTCACCGTCCGGCAGTAAGTCATGTCTCACCGTCCGGCAGTAAGTCATGTCTCACCGTCCGGCAGTAAGTCATGTCTCACCGTCCGGTAGTAAGTCATGTCTCACCGTCCGGCGTAAGTCAAGTCAGTAAGTTGTCTCACCGTCCGGCAGTAAGTCATGTCTCACCGTCCGGCAGTAAGTCATGTCTCACCGTCCGGCAGTAAGTCATGTCTCACCGTCCGGCAGTAAGTCATGTCTCACCGTCCGGCAGTAAGTCATGTCTCACCGTCCGGCAGTAAGTCATGTCTCACCGTCCGGCAGTAAGTCATGTCTCACCGTCCGGCAGTAAGTCATGTTTCACCGTCCGGCAGTAAGTCATGTCTCACCGTCCGGCAGTAAGTCATGTCTCACCGTCCGGCAGTAAGTCATGTCTCACCGTCCGGCAGTAAGTCATGTCTCACCGTCCGGCAGTAAGTCATGTCTCACCGTCCGGCAGTAAGTCATGTCTCACCGTCCGGCAGTAAGTCATGTCTCACCGTCCGGCAGTAAGTCATGTCTCACCGTCCGGCAGTAAGTCATGTCTCACCGTCGGGCAGTCAGCAATGTCTCACCGTCCGGTAGGCAGTCATGTCTCTGCAGACACGCTGCGCAAACGTGTTGACTCGGCTAGGAGCACACTGTGCGCTCTTGAGACACCACCGCCCTCGCGGTTCGCAAATAGTCAGGTTATGGCTGGGGCCAGCAGACAGTCAGGTCACAGCTGGGGCCAGCAGATAGTCAGGTCACAGCTGGGGCCAACAGATAGTCAGGTCACAGCGTGGGATCAGCAGACAGTCAGGTCACAGCTTGGATCAGCAGATAGTCAGGTCACAGCTTGAGTCAGAAGATAGATCACCGTGGGATTAACGGACAGTTAGGTTACAGCTGGGTTTAGCATGTAGTCAGATCGCAGGTGGGGTCTCCCGATAGATCCACAGCTTGGGTCAGCAGATCGTCAGGGCACAGCTGGGGGCAGAAAAGAATCAGGCCATAACCAATGTGACATGTGTCAGACTGTACCGACACCTGTCAATCCACAGCTAATGTGGCAGGTGTCAGACTGTACCGACAAGTGTCAGTCCACAGCCAATGTGGCAGGTCTCAGACTGTACCGACACGTGTCAGTCCACAGCCAATGTGGCAGGTGTCAGACTGTACCGACACGTGTCAGTCCACAGCCAATGTGGCAGGTGTCAGACTGTACCGACACGTGTCAGTCCACAGGCAATGTTACAGGTGTCAGACTGTACCGACACGTGTCAGTCCACAGCCAATGTGGCAGGTGTCAGACTGTACCGACACCTGTCAGTCCACAGCCAATGTGGCAGGTGTCAGACTGTACCGACACCTGTCAGTCCACAGCCAATGTGGCAGGTGTCAGACTGTACCGACACGGGTCAGTCCACAGCCAATGTGCCAGGTGTCAGACTGTACCGACACGTGTCAGTCCACAGCCAATGTGGCAGGTGTCAGACTGTACCGACACGTGTCAGTCCAGAGCCAATGTGGCAGGTGTCAAACTGTACCGATACGTGTCAGTCTACAGCCAATGTGGCAGGTGTCAGACTGTACCGACACGTGTCAGTCCACAGCCAATGTGGCAGGTGTCAGACTGTACCGACACGTGTCAGTCCACAGCCAATGTGGCAGGTGTCAGACTGTACCGACACGTGTCAGTCCACAGCTAATGTGGCAGGTGTCAGAATGTACCGACAAGTGTCAGTCCACAGCCAATGTGGCAGGTGTCAGACTGTACCGAAACGTGTCAGTCCGCAGCCAATGTGGCAGGTGTCAGACTGTACCGACACGTGTCAGTCCACAGCCAATGTGGCAGGTGTCAGACTGTACCGACACGTGTCAGTCCACAGCCAATGTGGCAGGTGTCAGACTGTACCGACACGTGTCAGTCCACAGGCAATGTTGCAGGTGTCAGACTGTACCGACACGTGTCAGTCCACAGCCAATGTGGCAGGTGTCAGACTGTACCGACACCTGTCAGTCCACAGCCAATGTGGCAGGTGTCAGACTGTACCGACACCTGTCAGTCCACAGCCAATGTGGCAGGTGTCAGACTGTACCGACACGGGTCAGTCCACAGCCAATGTGCCAGGTGTCAGACTGTACCGACACGTGTCAGTCCACAGCCAATGTGGCAGGTGTCAGACTGTACCGACACGTGTCAGTCCAGAGCCAATGTGGCAGGTGTCAAACTGTACTGATACGTGTCAGTCTACAGCCAATGTGGCAGGTGTCAGATTGTACCGACGCCTGTCAGTCCACAACCAATGTGGCAGGTATCAAACTGTACCGACACCTGTCAGTCCACAGCCAATGTGGCAGGTGTCAGACTGTACCGAAACGTGTCAGTCCACAGCCAATGTGGCAGGTGTCAGACTGTACCGACACGTGTCAGTCCACAGCCAATGTGCCAGGTGTCAGACTGTACCGACACGTGTCAGTCCACAGCCAATGTGGCAGGTGTCAGACTGTACCGACACGTGTCAGTCCACAGCCAATGTGGCAGGTGTCAGACTGTACCGACACGTGTCAGTCCACAGCCAATGTGGCAGGTGTCAGACTGTACCGACACGTGTCAGTCCACAGCTAATGTGGCAGGTGTCAGACTGTACCGACAAGTGTCAGTCCACAGCCAATGTGGCAGATGTCAGACTGTACCGAAACGTGTCAGTCCACAGCCAATGTGGCAGGTGTCAGACTGTACCGACACGTGTCAGTCCACAGCCAATGTGGCAGGTGTCAGACTGAACCGACACGTGTCAGTCCACAGGCAATGCTGGTGAAAATAAACGGAGGATGTAAATGCCTTCATATCCTGAATAGTGTATGTATCTACATGATGAATTTAACTAAGCCATTTTGATGACGCTTTCTACCAGCAGCACGGAACATCTGGATTTCATAGAACGGGCGGCATTTGAAATGTTCCCTGCTTTCTGTTCAGTTATCACACAAAGCCCAGTAATAAGTCCCATAAATAACGTAGACATTTCTCATTTAGAGAACAACAGGGTTTCCAGTGTCACTATTGCACAGCTAACCACGCTGCTTAGTCATACTTTTAGACGCATTTGCAATGCAGCTTCAGTATATTTATAAATGTTGAGTTTGTTTTCAGAAGCAGCCCAGATGATTTGCCCAACCAATGCATGGGTGGAGAAACCTGGCATGTCAATCACAACCTCTCCACAAATGTAACCTGATTTGTATGTTTCCAATCTCCAACTGTGAGCTTCAGCGACAGGTCAAATATCACATTTTATCGCAAATTACTCAGAGTCGGCGGCGCGACTTGTCCACGACAGTGATTGTGACGTCACGTGACGATTGTGACGTCACGGCTCCGTGGAGGGGCTCCGAAGGGTCAAAGGACATACCATTCGGCATTGCACATACCACCAGAAAGCTGAGCATGTGCCGGATTCGAATTTGTAATTCTCACCAAAGTAAATCGATTGCCTTTTTGGAAACATGCAGACTTTGTGGGTGATTTTGTTCCTGCTTTATTTCACCAAGTCAACTGCGAGAGCGATGAATGTGAGCTGGAAGCAAAATGATCAGCTCCTCAAATCAATGGCAACAATAACCAGTAGTTAGCATAACTTTGCACCTCCCACAGTTGGTCCAGCAAGACGTCTAACGTCAGTCTCCATGAGAGGCACTGCGTTCTACTTTCGTCAGCAGGTGCGCTTGAAGTCGCCCGTAGCGACACACCTACTGAAGATGTATCTCCCGAGACGTCTACAGAGACGCTGCCTCACCAAGTGTATTGTGTGTGAATAGACTCAGACCGCTAATGTTCATTATGCACGGTCACATATCGACTTATCATGCACTGCCACGCTTAAACGTGTCCATCCAGTTCTCCATGGGCGGCTTCACAGCAAGCCTCAGATCTGTCGCAAAACGATGTGATCTGTATATTTGCCATTTGTTTGCACCTAGTTATATGATCCAGTCATTGCCTCCGTCCACGTCACGTGTCTGACTCTGCGCTGCCGGGCAGCATACCCTGGCCGTCTACTGAATGGCAGTGGCGTGGCGTGACCTCAGCATACACTGACCGTTTACTGAACGACAGTGACATGGCGTGACCTCATTATACACCGATACACTGGCCGTTTACCGAATGACAGTGACGTGGCGTGATCTCAGTATACACTGACCGTTTACTGAATGACAGTGACATGGCGTGACATCATTATACACCGATACACTGGCCGTTTACCGAATGACAGTGACGTGGCGTGACCTCATTATACACTGACCGTTTACTGAATGACAGTGACATGGCGTGACCTCAGCATACACTGACCGTTTACTGAATGACAGTGACATGGCGTGACCTCAGCATGCACTGACCGTTTACTGAATGACAGTGGCGTGGCGTGACCTCAGCATGCACTGGCCGTTTACTGAATGACAGTGACATGGCGTGACATCATTATACACCGATACACTGGCCGTTTACCGAATGACAGTGACGTGGCGTGACCTCAGCATGCACCGACCGTTTACTGAATGACAGTAACATGGCGTGACCTCAGCATGCACTGGCCGTTTACTGAATGACAGTGACATGGCGTGACCGCATTATACACTGATGCACTGGCCGTTTACCGAATGACAGTGAAGTGGCGTGACCTCAGCATACACTGACCGTTTACTGAATGACAGTGACATGGCGTGACATCATTATACACCGATACACTGGCCGTTTACCGAATGACAGTGAAGTGGCGTGACCTCAGCATGCACTGACCGTTTACTGAATGACAGTGACATGGCGTGACCTCATTATACACTGCTCCACTGGCCGTTTACCGAATGACAGTGACGTGGCGTGACCTCAGCATGCACCGACCGTTTACTGAATGACAGTGACGTGGCGTGACACCAGTTCATAGGGACCACCAATGATGTGCAGGTAGTCAGCACGGACGGTCTCTACGTTTGGTCAGCGTGCACTGTTCGATATGTCGACTACTGTCAGATACTCTCCCAATCCGGGTAATGGCTAGGCATCGCCAACAAGTGGCACAAAAGGTACGAAACGCTCGAGAGCTGCGTGAGACCGCTTGGACTATCGGGGCCTTCATTGGATCAAGACTGACATACATAATATAAATGAACTGTTTGAGGTTTAGCATTCATCGGATATTTTAACGTCATCTCTGTAAACTAGATCAGTGAACTCTGAGAGCCGGCACACTGTTCTTTCTTTGCGATTACACGCGCATATTCGGCCGGGTGTAGGATTCAATGCCACTAGATGGATTGACAAGGTTTTTATATTGCTGTACCCCATGGCCGTAGGAACTAGTTGGACAGAGGCCATGCTTCCCTCCCCCTCCAATATTCATGCTGTATCCACTGCGAGAGATCCAAAGCCATTTAGCTATGCCAAGTGCTAATGCTACTTAGCTAGTTAGCTCATCATGGTTCTTATCGGATATTGTTGTCTATGATTGGAGAAGTTGATGGATATCAAATAAAACACATCAAGGCAAATCACTCAAATAAGCCGCATAACAACAGCCTAAGCAAATCATTTTACCCGGATAATTCAAACTGCTGCCAAATCACACAACAGTACTTCAAAGTTCGTGACAGATTTGATGAATTACACATTCATCTTCTGCACATACTACTCACTCACCTTTCGGGTGGTAGGTACATGCTTTGTGTTTAGAGCGTTCAGAGTCCTTCCTGCAAACTGTGACGCAATTATGGGAAATACAGGGAACAAACTACCTAGATCCCTGCGTCCCTAGATAGCTGCGATATGTCATGCAATGACCATGTGGGGTGCAGGTCCTGCTCTGTCTAAGAAAATAGTTACTGAACTGACATCACTCTTTGGATCCACTCTAGAAAATGTCAGATAAAAATGTCATCAAAAATTTGATTATTGCCTTGATAAGTTCATCATTGCCTTGATAAGTTCACTGAGGAGATGAGATGAGCCAGTTGGTATGCATCCTATCGTCGATCAGCCGGTATTGTAACGCGGGAGAGGAGCGAAAGGTAAGGGCAAGCGCATACCAATGGAAGGGCACAAGCCAACATTGACGAATGGAAGCTTTTCTGACAGGCTACAAGCTGCACAATGTTCAGCTAATATAGAACATACATAAGCTTCATCCAAATTCATATTGAATGAGACAGTTATCGGGCGATTCATGCACATTGATTACCAAACAATACGAATACAAACATAGCGAATCGTGAATACAAACATAGCGAATCGTGAATACAAACATAGCGAATTGTGAATACAAACATAGCGAATCGTGAATGCAATCTCAATTATCTGTGCATGCTATCGTCAAGATATCCATGCTATGTTATGTAACGAGGAGTCCATTTGTGCATTTGAAAGTGTACTGTTGAGCCATGACCGCTTGGCCGACCTTCATCGTTCACGTAGAAGTTCCCAGGGAGGCCAATTCTCTCACTATTCGTCTATTGTTTTTGTGTCCATTATTTCTCTTTTCTTCAATCGTAGGTTCAGATTGTGTTCGGAGAATTAGTTATTTTTCGACTGTGAAGTCTGCCCATGTGTCAGATGAATTGGAGGCAACACTGCCTTTGAAAAGATGCCCTTCTTAGGAGGCGGTTCTGGAGGTTTTCGGCCCCACACACTCAATCTTTTCGAAGTGGTTGTGTTGTCGTTCCCTTGTGTTTGAAAAATCGACAGTTTTCTTCTGTTCTTCTGCTGGCTGGAGTCGTCCGAAGAGTCAGAGTCGTCGCTTTCTTCTCTTGTCGACAAACGACGGCGCCATCTCGATTTTCTGCCAACGTGTTCACCTCTGCTGCCGCTGTCGCTATGGCTCTGAGCTCGCTCGCCAGGCTTCTCCTTGAGCAGCTCCCGCTTCTTCTTGGTCGCCTTGCTCGTTTCGTCAGAGCTGTCTGAATCACTATCGTCCAGGCCGAATAGTCGGATGAACCAGTTGGTGCCGATGAGCCTCTGTTGGCGCTCCTTCCGCACCTCGCTGTCGACGTCGACATGGCGCATACGAACCCAGCCGGCCGACAGCAGATTGGCGCTGCTATCGTGTTGGGTGAGCGCTGCTCGCCGGTCAGCTGCCTTCAGCAGATCTTTCACCTGCATCTGCTCACTGACGCACGCGCCCAGAAAGCACGCGAAGAGCAGCATGCCCAGCAGAATCAACAGCCAGGCGATAAACGTCAGTCGGGGGTTCGTCTTGTCTTGGAATATGCTCGGCAGAGGTATGCCGAGGATATTCGGAGTTGTCGTCTCAAAGCGAAGTTCGATCGGAATGGTTGGCGGTGCGACATCAGGTCTATCGGATGTTGACGGACCCTTCACGAAATCTCGATCCAATTTGAGAATCTCTTGCGGTATCTTCACAAAGACGACCTGTAATTTTAGCTTGAAAGCAGCCTCAAGGATTTCAATCGACGGTTCAGACCATTTGTACATAACGTTGAGATACATCGACAGAATTCGGGATTTTGATCGTAATGATAGCATTTTGTATGGCGTAATTTTCGTTCCGATGTTAAATATCGACGAAAAACATTCGGTTCGCATACGATGGCTCTTGTCACTGGTCCAGAAAAGCTTGAAAAACTGCCGACAGTCAAATAGGTACATCTGCCGGAACACATGACCAATAAAGTCATTCCTATGAAGAATACCAATTAGTGTTCGCCGACGTACGAGAAGTTCACTCGGGTCTAGCCGAACAATCGGTCTGATGTCCTTCTTACGTGTATCAATGATTATTGTGCAAAATTGCATATAATTAAAATTTTTGTTAGTGTATGCTTTTTTCCCAAAGTCCAACTCCAGCATTCCTAGATCAATGATTCCTGGATAGTTCCACTCTATGAAGCACTCCGCCTTCTCCATTAGGGGATAAATGGTCCCGCTAGACTTCGCGCATGTGTCTCCAGTAAATCCAGCTGGACATTTACATGTGCAATTTTTGGTTAAAATTCCATAATTAGAACATTTTGGGACGGTCATGCCATTATCAACACAACTCTGATGAAAAGCTTCTTCACACTTATATGCAGCATTTATCACATATAAATCGTAATGTGACGGTCCGAGCCCTCGTGATCTATGGTAGTCTACCATCCACTGATGCTTGATGTCCTTGGTTACGAAAGTAGGTCGAATGTCGCCATCCACGAAGGAGAAAGATCCGTATTGTTCGACTGAGAGATAATCGTAGGGCGTTGGAATGTCCAATACCTGTTTTTCGCGACACAGTGCGCCTTGTTCCCATGTGGTCGATAATTCTTTCTCCCAATTCTTAGAATTAATAATTTTGAAATTCTCCCAGTTAACCGATATGTACTTATCTCTGTCTGGACGGCTCTGCTGATGCTGGAATCCCAGGCCATGGCCGAACTCATGAATGCAAGCATCAAGTTCACATCCGTTGGACACGGATAGCCGCTGTGACCTGCCGAGTCCAGTTTTTCCTCCTCCCCAGTTGGATTTGCCGACGAATGACCAGCAGCCACCGAAGTTTCCGACGCAGAAGGATGGATTCTCCACCTGCTCTTTGCAGCTGCTGTGCTCCGTCCTCTTGAATTGGATGCAAGTATCAGACGACCATGATAATGCTGCTTCCTGAAATAGCTTCCGATTTGGCTTGCTTTGTACGTCATAGAAATAGTATATGATCGTAGACCCATCCTTATTCCGCCAAGTGGCGTGGATAACGTTGGACGTACCTGTCCGTTCAGAAATATCAGCGAGCTCGGAAAGCAAGCGATCGGCTGGCAAAGCCACGTCATTCCACAGCAATACGATCGGCATGTCATCACCGGGCTCAACCACATTGTAACCGCGACTGCGTAGTAACGCAGCAATACCGCTGAAATTGTAGGCTGGTGAGTTCCCATGCGATTCGCTCGTCACAGAATTATGATGTCGGCTTCCCTCTTCAGTTTTCACATGGTAGCCACCCGTGGACTTGGAGTTCGCCTCTAGCCCTGTAGTTGCGCTGTCATTTTGTTCGTAGCACACAGATATGGTACAAGCATACGCTGCCAGTAAAACCACGGCATTGTTTTTCATGATTCATGACTTCAGATTCCAAAGTTGGCAACGTGTTGTATACTTCGTCTTCATTCGAATTTAACTTTTTGTCTACGTCGTCTTCACCCGATGAAAAGAAGTATGCAAGTGGTCACAAAATGCTTAATTCTTGGTAATTGCATCGCTTACTACGTTCTCTGCTTTGAGATACAGCCCCTGAGATCTGCCTTAGCCCAAAAATAAGTTGGATTGATCTTAATATTACAGCCCCATTGCGTTACCGGGCACTTGAATACTAATAGCTGATTAATGGAATAACTACTATCTCGCTTTTTTACCCACTATGACTGCTTACAATTCACGCAATGTAATGAAAAGAGCACTCTCGACAGAGATGCATTTAAAAATGGACCATGTTCAGAAAAACAATATTTTATGTCGGTAAAGATGCTGCAGCTTCCATCAACAGGTAGAATGTTTCCTTTAGGCTGTTTGCACAATATGGACCATTTTCGGAATGTTGTGATAATGGTACAGTAATGCGCTGCCTTAGGCTTGAATGTCGTGCCGTGACAACAGCATGCTTCAAATCAAAGTCGCTGGCAAGGGTGTTGTTTTATATACTTTTGAGGTGGCAAGTGCCCTTCAATGTGGACTTTGCCACAACCACCAATAGTTAGAACTTTTAACCTGAGATTTTACGGAGTGTGCCCCTCCCCATAATTTTAAGGAATCAACGTACGTGCTCACTAGTAGTGGTTCGTGTTCGATGCCATGTCAAGATACCTAGAAATTAGATGCAGCTTGCCGTTGCAAATGGATGATATAATTACTGTGACGTTTGCTTCAACAAGCATCGATACACCGAGACACTGCTATTTTTCCGTGTTTTAGAATGAAGGGAAAGGGGAAGGTAGCGATAAATTGCGTAATATGTAGCTGCCAAACTGGGCAGCACCTGGCGCAAACAAAATGCACAAAACATAACATGCAATAAACTTCAAATATGTGGAATGCGCTGTTCCTACAAAAACTTGCACGCTTGAAACCCTGGTTACCTTACTTTATAATATTTGGCATGATATCGAACCTTAATCATGGAGTGAATAAGAGCACACACGGAAGAAGTGCGATATAGGTCGGCAAGAAATGGCAGGAGCTGGGAGATATGGAACAACATGTAGTGTAGTAGGCCCCAAGTTTGTTCTGAAGGTGACCACTAGGTACACGTGTAAAGATACTATAAGGCATACTTAATCCTTTCTTAAGTTTTGTCCTTCAATGATGCAACTAAACAGTTATACTGCCTCCATATCTGATAAGCGAGATCACATTCCGGTAATAATCTTTCTGAAATCGGAACCTGTAATTGTGTGGTAATTATCAGGCCCCGTGATATCGATAAACTGCTCAGAAAGTGGAAAAGCTTAAACGCTTTGCTAGAAATATGTTCCAACAATGCCGTTGCCATAAAGAACAATACCAATGCGGTGACAATGCATGACACTCTGCCTGAACCTCTGCCAGTACCACCTCTGCCCAGGCAACAGTTGTTTTGAAAAGCCGACTGATGTTGTTATTTGAGTGGGAATTTCAAGTAAATATTTTGGCATGGTTTAGAACGCCTATGGGCACTAGACATTTTACGCGGAAACTTCACCATACTATCTGTTCAGTGGTTGGCTGGAAAGAGGAAGTGGTCGTATGGTGATGTGCATAAAATACCTTCCCTGGAATCTGTTATAAGGGAATAGTTGTATGCAGAGATGACGCGAATAATGGTGTGATCCCCGTTCTCCCCTGACCCAAATCTAGCGTCATTCCGCTACGTCACCTTTGACGAACAATCATTATTGGCTATCATCATTCACAATTGACATGCCCATGAGTCACAATTTCTCCCTCATCGTCAATTTCCCACCGTTGTTGTTGCTGTGACATTGACCTGGTGACCACTTGGATCTGAAATGACACTCGTCATGTCGAGCACCACTCTCGTCTCCATAGGCTTGTCCTGCAGCTGAGGGCGCTGCTCCTTTCCACAGTACAAGTCGAACTTGTGACAGAATCCATCTTCCCCGCACAAAACCCACAGTTTGTAGCCGAAACGGATGGGCTTCGCGCGGATGAACTGCTTCAGCCCGCGACATCTGAAGTAGCGGATAATCATCTCGTCCACAGCGAGTTTTTCCTGAGATATGCAGAACTTGCGGAACGACTAGTTTAGCATGTCATGGCCGGACCTTGAAGCCTTGATCCGTGCTGGTCTGCTTCCTCGAGTTGTCTTGCACATGAAGATACTGCTTTATCTTCATGTATTTGCTGCGCGGCGTAGCCTTCCGAACTGTGTCATGGGCTACATCCGCTGCCTGTGACCAGTAGAGCTTTTCGCTTGGCAGCACAACATATTCAGAGAAGATGATTATTCCGCTGAACGCCTTCAGGTCGCTGTCGTCCATCGAGAACAGTGGGCCATTTTTGCACATGTAGAGCATACCGCAGTCTCCGTCTGGATGTGTTGAAATATATCCTGAGTCAGCAGCTCTTCCATGATCAACACCGGCGTACATCCACTCAGGGATTCCGTGATGTTTTGACGGGAGGTGCATCGAGCAGCCGAATCGCACGCATTCTCCAAGATAGTGTATTCAGGGGAAACATACCTCCGCACTGGCGCGTTTTTCTTCTTGCGTCACCTCGTTGCTGCGATGTGGTCAACTCCTGACGTTTGACTTGGAGGGTCTGCCTGTTCGTGTTCCTCCAGGCCACGGTTTATCTACCTATGTAGTCCACATGGATACCTATGTGGACATGGTAAGTCCACACGGCCGCCTATGTAGGCATGATAAGTCCACACGGCTGCCTATGTGGGCACTGGCGGATCCAGGGGGGGCATTCCGGCCATGCCCCCCCAAGCGCTTTCAAAGGGGGGGCATAGTGTCTTTCCCCCCCCCCCCCCAAACCAACAAAAGTAAACTGAATTAAAATGCAGTAACCTTTGCTGAGGTTAAAAAATAGCGTTCCGGGTGAAATAATCTCCAATTTTAAAGGTATTTTGTTATAATTGTTTGGAAGCACAATATGGTAGCATAGTAGATTCTGACACATCGAGGGTTCTATGCTGTTGAAGTTCTGCTTACAGCAAGAGATGACGAAATCAGCAGTTTCATTATTCCTTCGTCAGATAGGTTCATGAAGTTTGTTTAGCCAGTAACGGGCAAGCGGACCCAGTGAGCCAGATTTCGAGAGCGGAATTTGAACAGGATGTTTTGTGCGAGTGACCAGTTGAGCCCAGTTGAGCAGCATGTTTCGTATGTTGGTGTTGGGGTTGCTAAGATGAAGAGACAGGCTACATTGACTGATTTGTTTCAAGAAGAATAGCAACAGGACACTAGCGGATCCAGGGAGGGGCCATTCCAGCCATGGCCCCCCGAAGCGCTTAAAAGTGGGGGCATAGTGTCTTTTGCCCCCCCGAAACCAACAGAAGTAAACTAAATTAAAATGCAGTAGCCTTTGCCGAGGTAAAAATATTGCGTCTGAATGAAATAATCTCCAATTTAAAATGTTTTTTGTATTAAAAAAAAATTTGGGAAGCCAATATCGTAGCATAGTAGATTCTGACACACATCGAGGGTTCCATGCTGCTCAAGTTCTGCTTACAGCAAAAGTTGACAAAATCGGATCCACCAGTGTGTACACGTGCACGAACGTTATCGTGGTACAAGACGTTGAACGTGAACGTGAACGTTTTGGTAAACAAGAACAAAAATCCGGTAACTTAGAAACGGTGGAGGTATGCGGTGGTCCCTACACAGGAAATTATGTTGTCATTAATTTTTTTTGAATGGGCTCTTTTGCCAAATAGTGGTCGAAATCCGGTGCTTTTAACCAAAAATAGTGGGATAATGGGCACCCTCCAAATCCTTTCGACCCCTCCCCTGATGCAATTCCTAGGTAGGCCAGTGGGGAGGGGGGAGGGGGGGTGACGCCGAAAACCGAAAGTTGCCCCCCCCCCCAAACCGGTGGGCTAGATCCGCCAGTGTATGTGGGTATGATAAGTCGACACGGTTGCATATGCGAGCACGATAAGTCCACACGGATGCCTATATAGACATGATAAGTCCACACGACAACCTCGCTTTCCTCGCGTTATTTCGCAGTGTAACAATGGCCATGGGTGTAACAGTTGAGAGATCTGAAAGATAAATTTGGGGATCCAAGTTGAAAAAATTGCCATGGCTACGTACAACAGTCGTGGGATCTGAAGATCTGAGGTGAAGTGTATCCCCAGTGTATTGACAGAATAGCACTGACCGCACTTCGAGAAGAAACAATCATTTCAAAAAGGAGCTCCGTCTCAAAACGTCCATATCATGAAGTTGTTGGACTTATGGCAACGGTCATAGCAACGCATTAATAAATCACTGTGGAGAATTACAAGTGTCAGATGCCTCTGACCTGCCGAGACGTAGTGGTGAAAAAGCCCGCTACTTGGTCACGAGCGTAGGTGCCACATAGTTAGAAAATATCCACAGATATGGTTACAGCTTACCGTACCATTGCCATTCAGCATGATTATGTTTATCATCAGGCCGTTTTGCTTCTAAGCATACCCATCCAACTCGTTTTTCATAACCATCGAAACATTATACGTAATCCCCATTTTATTTCAGTACAACATGCATGAGAAGAGTATCGAAGCAATTTAGTGGCTGTAATCGAGGTGACAAGGGGGTGAAGAACAAAACGCTACCACAGGGGGGTCCATAGGCTTTAACATGGCCGTGGTAATACTGTCACCTACGATCAAGGCCTTTAACATGGCCGTGGTAATACTGTCACCTACGATCAAGGGACTGAACCCGACGCAACATTTTCGTTTCACGGCGCAGTTTGCTTTCAAACCTGGTTTGTTTTAGAGTGTACCTACCAAGGCACCTAGGTGCTGAAGCTGAACATGTGTGTGTTATTCCATTTTTTATCGTCTCTGAGACCAGTATTGGAAACATGGCCTTGTCTCGAATATTAACCGTCCAGAATAGTATTATCTCCGGGAAACTATCCACCTTTTTTCAAAAAGATGAATGGAGTTCTTTGACAATGACTACCATCGCCTTGATGTCTGCTAATGACCATGTAAACATTGAACATGAAAACATGAAAACATGGAACATGGAACATTGAGCATGAAAACATGGAACATGGACACATGGAACATGGAAAATGGAAGCATGGAACATGGAAACATAGAACATGGAAACATGGAACATGGGAACATGGAAACATGGAACATGGGAACATGGAACATGGAAACATGGAACACGTAACATGGAACACGGAACATGGAACATGGAAAATGGAAACATGGAATATCACCATGAAAAGTACCAAAAAGGAGGATTTGGTGACAGAAACAAGCAAAATTATCCTCTCCCACTAAGAATGCCAAACAATTTTCCTCTGGAAGTCCAGGATTCTCAAACAAAGAAAATTGTACTCTGCTACCTCTAATGCCACATAATTTTCCTATCCAATTCCAGAATTACAAGACGTAAATCCAACCTGGATCAGGACTGAAGTGACAACTTGCAGGCAATCTGAGTGCATTACATGCCCAGAGGGTGGGTGCTGCTGTGGCACTACAATTACGAGAAAGGTAATTTGTGGTTATCCTGGCTGCGAATTAAATGGCAAATTAAGAGCATTGAACCGACACTTGAAGGCGAAGCATACTGGTATGCCTATCTATTATATGCCTATCCTTTCCGGCTTAAAAACGCTGCTTTTGGAGAAGGGCGCCAGTGGCAGTCATGGCACATTATTGCAGAAGGTGTAGGTAACACAAAATGTCTTTCTACTAGTCAACATCATGTCTGCAAGATATTGCAATCTTGATAGCGTTTTTTCATCTACAAGGAAAAAATAGTATGACACTGCATCTTTTGGTGCCGATTATTTTTTCGGGTGCCGGGGGTGGCAATTACCTACATCCCAGGTGTAGGGGAAACCGGGTCTAGTTGATACAATTTTGGCTACACTCACAATAACTCATCGCTTTGTATATTGTATATTGACATGCATAGGGTGATCCACTATTGCAGTGGCTATTATGCCCCGAGTCATAGGTGAAGGAGTAAAAACAAAAACATAAAACTTACAGTCAAAAGACATATATGCAAGCAGTCAAATGCACACACACGTCAGTCTCATAATATTGCACTGGAGTAAAAACATAGTCAAAAACATACATACAGAACAGTCAAATACATACGTAGTGTGTCTAAGACGTGGGACAGTCAGGTTGCCGAGCCAGCAGGTGTCGCTTAACGGCGCGCTTAAAATGTTGTGGTGTCATTTCAGTGAGCTCAGCTGGGAGCCGGTTGTACATTTCAAGCGCTCTGCATAAGAAACGCCGCTTCCCAGTCTCAGTCTTTGAGCGAGGAACATGAAGCAGCTGGTCTTGCCGTGTGCTCCGCTCTCGGACTGAGCTGTTCTTCCTGAAGCCAGATGCAAGTGTTTCCGGCTCGCCACGCGTCATGACCCCGTGTGCCAGGTTGAGTGTGCTGATGTCGGCAAGTTGTTGGGCAGTCAGCCAGCCCAGCCTCTCTCGCAGGTCAGACACGTGGTCAAATTTACGACGGCCAAATATAACTCGTACGCCAAAGTTCAAGATTTTTTTGACTTTATGCATGTTCCTTTTTGCGCCATTGCCGTATACCGAAATGCAGTATCTGATGTGCGAGAGGACAAGGGCCGTGACGGGTGTAGTGATCATGCCGTCTGGTATGAGGTTGCGAGCATGGGAGAGGCCGGCCAGGGTGCCTGTGCAGCAGCGGCTGACGTGAGACACGTGAGCGTCCCACGACAGAGTTTGGTCGAAAGCGATACCCAAATTATTTACCTCGCCACAAGGCCCGAGGGATGCGTCACGGAAGGTGACTTGAAAATTTGGGAGGTTGCGCAAATTTTGGCGGCTTCCAAAGGCAATCAATTGAGTTTTCGTCACGTTAACCTTGAGGGCGTTCGCGCGGAACCAAACGTCCAAAGAGCCAAGAATGCTCTCCATATGGGAGATGAGCGCTGGGAGTTCGCTTTTTTTTGCCGGCGACTAGCACCTGGGTGACCCCCGCATATTGTACGACGTTGCCTTCCGGTGAAAACAACGCCATGTCCTTCGCGAAGACGCTGAACAGCAAAGGCCCCAAGGCCGACCCCTGGAAAACACCCATGGTGTTAGCCCGTGGCTGTGATGCCCCTGAGTCCGTCAGTGTTACGCTCTGAGTGTGACCGCGGAGGTACGACTCAAACCAGGAGGTTTTGCCGCCGTACAGTCGGAGTTTTCGCAGCAAAATGTCGTGGTCTTTGATGTCAAAGCATTTGCTTAGGTCTATCAGGCATAACAGCGAGATCTCCCCACTATCGGTGGCGTCGAGGATTCGGTCGGTGACTGTCAGCAGCGCTATTTCCGTGGAGTGGTGTGGTCGGAAACCGTGCTGGGAGGCAGACAGGAGATGGTTGTAGGAGAGGTAGTGATAGAGCTGCTCCTGCACCACCCTCTCTACCACTTTGGAAATGACTGGTATGATTGAGATGGGCCAGAAATTGGATGGGTCTTCTGTATCGTCGGACTTGTGGATTGGTGGATAATGGAATGCTTCCAGGAATCAGGGAATTCGGACTGGGTTAGGGAGGCGTTGATGATGTGTAGTAGGACGTCACCGATAGCTGGGAAACTCAACTTCAGCACGTGGATACAAAGGCTATCCGATCCGCGTGCTGCTGAGCTGCGCATGGTGATGATAGTTCGTCGTAGTGTAATGCGGTCAATAGGCAATAAAACAAACGCGCAGGCTCCGACACGTGGCAGGCGGCAGTCAAGGGCCGGGACTTCGCCGAGAGCAGCGATTTCGGCAGCTACCTTCGGTCCCACAGACACAAAGTAGGCGTTCAGGTCATCGCCCGATAGCTGGGGCTGGACCATCTGGGTTGCCTTTTTGCTGGCTATGACGGCCCGCATATTACGCCAGACTGTGTGTGCACCCTGTTCGTGTATCCGTTTTGTGATGTCGGAGCGTGTGTCGCGGCGGATGGCGGACCTGACAGCTCGGTTGAGCTCGCGATATCCCGTCGATTCCCTCCCTCCGTCACGCAACGCCTAACGGCGCCGGGCCATGAGCGCTCTCGTGTCAGCGGTGACTGGAGGTGCAGTGGGGTTGCGGACGGTGACATTCCGCTCTGGTGCATGCGAGTCGAGAATAGGTATAAACGTCGTCAAAAAGCTGCGCCATTTGTCACAGACATTCGGAGAATTATAAACTCCTCCCCCGCCAATCAGCACTGTATAAATCGTAAAGAAATGATCCAATTTCAAGCCGCTAAGACATCGAGAGCGCACAACGGCTGGCTTGCATCTGCTACGAGGCACGTTTATGCGAGTAGACACATAGGAATGAGGACTAAAATGGCAGTGACTAGTACGGCATTCTTTAACAACGTCGCGGTTTTGAACGATGCAAACATCCATCAATTAGCCCGTGGCATATGTTGATGAAGTGACAGTCTGGCACAGAGAGTAATCATGTAGAAATTCCTCAAGACGCCGACGACCAAGATCGCGGCGAGTCTTCTTCAAGTCACAATTAAGATCACCGCACATGATGACAGTTGCAGAAGGGCGATCGATGAAAGCACGCTGGAGCTGCAACTCCAGGTCTTCAAAATCTGCTTGAAGAGCGGTTGCGGTGTGTCTCGGAGGTCTGTACAGGCTGCAGATGACTAGCTGACGGCCTCGGTCGAGCTTGATGATGCTCCACAGGGACTCCAACTTGCTCTCCGGGTTGCTGGCGACGCTGAGCTTCAGTGTCGATGCGGTGATGCCCTCCTTAATGGCGATAGCTACACCTCCGTAGCCACGAAGATCGGGGCGGTCAGCGCGGCGGAGCGTGTAGCCGGGGAGGACTAGCAGTCTGTTCGGCGTGCTGGGTCTGAGCCACGTCTCGGACAGAGCCATGTTGTCATAGTCGCGGTTGTGGAGGTCGTTGGAGAGTTCCAGCAGTTTCGGCTTCAGCGACTGGATGTTAATTGATCCGATCAGGAGATCGTCGGCAGCGGTGCGGTCGCCCCGCGACCTTTGTCCGCGCGCGCCACGGCGCTGCGGCCGCCGACCGCCGGTGCGTGGCTGCCTTGGTACTGCACGGTCGGTGCTGGGAGCCGGCTGCGGCCACCGCAGCGCACCGCCCCGCCCCATCACGGCCCGGTCAGCCGGCCGCCGGCTTTGGAGGGGTAGCGAGGAGATAGCGAGCCCAAACCTTCTAGTATCATCCCCGAAAATAATTTGTCCTGGCATCCTCTGGGCTTTCCACCAGAGAGCAAAACATCGCGCAACTGCCGGTTCATCAACTTACCCCGCTGTAGGGGTAAGTTTTCCTGACGATAGGGGTGAGTTGATAAAATGCAAGCTAAATGAAATAGACGATCTATAGGTAGCATTAGCTTATGCCATCCTACAGGCCCATGTTCCACGCTTACAGTAATAATGCTGGTTTGAGTCATAGCTGATCTTAGCTCATGGTTTATGTCATTTATGGAAGGCGCAAACGTTCATTCCGTAGTTGCACCTTTTCCTTCGTTTCGTGTTTCCCGTCCGGTGAAAAATGCCAGTAAACATATTGAATAAGATTATCTTGCAACGATTTTGGAAAACACCTTAATACAAATAGGCAGTTCCGTCGTTATTGTATTTCATTAGCAGCCCACAAAACGCTGATACAGGCTGATGTTGAGAAAGGCCGATTTGAGTGTATGCAGGCTGTATCAACTTACCCCGCAGGTTTTCTGGTGCAGGCTGCAACACGTTGCGCAACATTGCGAGCACAGTGTATCGGCAAACATTAAAAGCATTTCACCGTTGCAGAGCTAAGCGAACATGGTAATGATAACATACACCTAAAAGTTAGCAAGTGGGCGGCACATGAGAAATTAAGGGCAAAGCTGAGCCATTTCAATTTTGCTTTTGCTCCAAAAACTTTCCACATCGTCACCATTCCGCAGTCATGCGTAGGACGGACCTGCGCTTGTTTTTGCCGCGATATGACGGTGCCAGTTGCAACATGTGTGGTAGCCATGGAGACCGGTTTCATACTTTTGGAGTAAGCCATGTTGTATCAACGATCCGTGTATCAACTAGACCCGGTCTCCCCTATAACGTTGTTTGGTGCAGTATTTTCATCCACAATATTCGTTAGGCCTCATGAGCGGACGCAATACCGGTGGCGCCGCTCTGGTGGTGGGTTTGTGGAGGAACACCACCAGAGTGGGCTTGGTATGATTAATGCCATATTCTAGCTTCTAGAGGAGGTGCAAGTAATTTCAAATGGGCAAATTTGAACAACATTGAAACAAGCTCTCGCATGATGTGTAGTTCGTTTTACTATCAAATCATTTTACCCAGTCACTTTGCCCTTAAAGTGAAATGAGAGCAATTGGCCGCTCAACTTAACATCCTCATAATAAAACGCGTCGTACGTCCTCTGTGTGATGTGATGACAATTTAAAATATTCTTAACTAAACGAAAATCGAACGTGCTATATTTTAATATCATCTTGAATAACTTCCATGAAGTTTTAACCCTGTCATTTTTGCACTCAATTTGTGTGCATGTTGCACTCAATTTGTGTCATTTTTGCTCGGATTTGTGTCTCAAATTATCACATTGTATTCCTTTAAATTGTATATCAGATGTGCTACATTAGCGAATTAATTTCCAATGGTTTAAAAACGGAATAAAATCAGCTACCTTCTCATGTCATACTCGACTACTTTTATGGATATCTAATGCTGTAATTTTTCACCTTTTGATATGAAGCATTCCGGCATTATTGAGGTTCTGGCATGGCTCGATGCACGTCAAGCGCCGACGGTTGCTGCCCATAGGATCCGTAAGGCCGCCGAGCGGCGGCACGACAACAAATAAAGTTCCAGCGTTGAACAATACTAAGAAACATTAGCTCTTCCACGCTAAAATTGTGTGGGAGAAATTAACCGTTGAAGATGCAGTCCTTCCATTCAACGCCCAAAGGCGTGGTGTTCTTAAACAATATCAAGAAAGCCTGTCGGCCTCAACTCCAATGGTGGCGGAAATCAAGGCAGGCACATCGCCTATCGTTTCAAATTAAAAAAATATCCCTGTAACATTAGCGTTGGGGTCCAGTGGCGTTCAAGGAATGGTTCGGCGCCCCGCCATATTATGAATGGCAACGGTCGGCGGCGGTCCGCGGGCCGCGGTCGTCGCCGCCGGCGGCCCGCCGTCTATGGTGGAAAAAGTTCCAGAAGACAATAAGCAAAGTAACAATATGCGCAATATATCGCTTGTAAGTGGCAATGCAATTGACGTCTAAAGGCAAGCTAACTTTCATAAATGTACTTCGCGTCAAATTTTGTCGAGACAGTCTCAAATTGTAACTATATTCTTTGCGCCGACAGTTCTTGAGTTCAGAGACCTGCATGTTTTCTTTCTTTACTGGAGACCCCCCCCCCGATATCCGCATTAACATTGCGTCTGACGCATAACGTCCTCAGCTGTCTGGAGCCATTTTGCCACCCTGCTGACTTGCAGAATCCCCATCACGCAATATGCTCCAGTTCTTCCAATCGAAGACTCTTTTTAGTTAAAGAAGTTCACCCTGTCACTTTGATGATTTTGACTCTTGGGTCAGAGTATTTGCCATCAGCAGAACATGTTGTATTGATTAAGTGTTATGAATTCCTTGACACCAATGTAAAACATGACCAGTGTCACTGATGTTGGTGCTATGATTTAAGGGAATCCAACTTATATCGGCAAACTATCATGCTAAAGGAGTCGGGGTTTATAGAACTGCAATACCATGTTTATGAGCATGATTAAGATGTGACCACTGATTTCCATCGGAAATGAATATTTTTCATTTGGCAAGCAGTGATGTAAATAAGAGAGGGGCTTTGAATGAGGCAACATAATGAAAAATAATGTTGGACTATATTCAACAAATATAGCTCTAGCCTTGCCTAGACTGCCCTAGCCTAGCCTAGCTCCTTTTATATTTTTGGTCCAAATATGAAGTACACTTTGTGTTCAACTTTAAACTTTCAAGAACCCTAACCTAACCTATGCAAGGAGCAAGCATTGCTCCACTTAATTTTCGGTGGGCACAAATGAGCATCGGAGGAACCGTGCTTCTTTCAAAAGTATACGCAGGACGCTGGGGGACTTGTGCAACTTTCTTTATTCAACAAAACGCCTGAAAACAACAAAACAAGTATCCTTTTCAAAACATCAATACAAATGCAACGGGCACAGAGCGACACCAAAGTAAATGCGCAGGGCTGGCCTCTCACCAACGTTCACCCACCACGCGCTTCGCGGCTACTACCGGAATGGAACGCACACAAAATGTTGGCTTGCAATCAACGCCTGCTCGCCTCCAGAGCATACGTGGCATAATTACAATGCGTTGAACTTCCCCCCATAGACTTTAACGACACCGAACCATCGAGCACAATGCAAGAGAGACGCATAGCCGAGCCTCTTCATTATACCACTCGGCAGGGTGTTTTGCCCGCGCTGTACGCTTCCGCAATTGCACCCGTGCTCGGTTACAGTAGGAGCAAAAATCCGCCGCCACGCCGCAATGGATGCATCACAGCAATGTTGAATTCACGCTAGGATTGAAATAAAATCGTTATCGGGTGATACAGCGAGCCATGCCATTTTGCCTTTCACAACTATAAATACACCACACAAGGCCATCACGGACACTGACAGGGCTGACGAGATGACCGGCCAACGTGCCTCGCGGCACTCCCAGGCGCGCCAACACACACCGTCGACCAATGGCTGCAGTGTAAGTACTGCCGGCGCGAGCATAATTCGAGTGAGTCATCGGTGGTCAATCCATGAGTGCCGCCCAATGTGTCCATCCACTGCGCCAGTCCATCACAGCTCGTACATCCGAATCCCAGAAATCGTAGCTTCCACGCCCTGAATCCGACCGATCACCGCTCACACGCTCGAGATCTGACCAATCACTGTTCGCAAGTCCGGGATCTGCCCAATCGTCGCTCGCGCGCCTCGCACTCGACCAGTCAGAACGGAGGTACAGCTTGACCTCATGCCGCCGTAACTACTTTAGGTGGGCTCGATAAGTTCACGAAGGGCACCTTTGAGTAGAGGCACCTTTCGGTAAGCCCGGGTACGCTTGCCGAAAGTAGCACACCTCGAGTCAGACGGCTCGCCGCCATCTGAACACAGTTCACGCGGACCACATGGCGACCACACTATGATTGAAGCCATCCATCGATGCCGTCCGCGCCAACCACACGGCACAATGCGGCCAGCAGACCGCCTCGACGGCATTCACTACGGCCAGCCGGCCTCGGCGGGTGGCGGGTGGCGCGCGGCGGCGGCGCGGCGCCCGCCTCACACCGCCCACAGAGCGTTGTTGAGCCACAGCCAGTCGATGAACACGTCGGCCAAGCGCTCCTCCTCCTCGGTGGCGTCCGAGTCGGAGTCTTCACTCCACGGGTCGTCTCGCATCACCACGTAGTCTGCGCCGGGGTTGCTGAGGCTCAGCTGCACCTGACGGCCGGCCTGCTCCGCACTGGTGATCTGCTCCAGGTCGGTGCCGCCCACCAGCAGCTGCAGCCGCCGCTGGGTGGGCAGCGCCGAGACCAGCGCGTCCCACAGCTGCCGGCTGACGCTCTGTACACAGCTGACGTCCAGGCAGCACAGGGAGCGGCACTGGACCACCAGGCTGAAACACAGCCACACACAGCTGACGTCCAAGCAGCACAGGGAGCGGCACTGGACCACCAGGCTGAAACACAAATACACCCGGAAAACCATACACACATGAAATGTTCCGGCGAATGACGAGGGATGTGGGCATGATCATTAAGTATTTTCGTTTTGCCAAGTGTGAAAAGCTGGGGCGGAGTCAGTATTTTCGTAAGGAGAGCGGACCCCACCTCGAAATTAAACAACTTATGATGCATACTTTACAAGTTGTGCTCATGTTAAGCCCGTGCACACTTGCCTTTATCATGACGTACATTACAGCCATTTAATCAAGTTTACAAAGATGATGACATGAAAAGTCGAGCTTACACACATTGTACACAATGTACAGTCACGAAGTGTGGTGTACATTGTGTACAAGTGTGGTGTACATTCATATAATAGGGAAGACACAAACATGATGTGGGCGAGTTATTTAACGTTCTGCTTCATTTTCGGTCAATTACGTTGATGTGAGCCACGTTTTCAACTGCATTTCCCATACCGGTTAGGTTTCACATGTGTGCAATGTACCTGAAACACACTTGTGGTGTATACATTTTTGGTTAATCACTTCTCGATGGTCATGAGAGCTACATGATCATCACGGGCGGTGCGCCGTAAAACCAAAGTAACCCCCAACCAGCCAATTACTGGTTGGATGTTTCTTTGGAGGTTAATGGCATGTCATGCCCATAAAATAGCCTTGTCATTGTACCTTTGCAAATTCATAACTGACATCCCTGTGAATAATTCAAAGTGATATATTGCCCCAACTATTCAGTCCACCAGTCATGTAGACCAGGCAGATGGCTGCACGTAGTGGCCAAACATTCGGAAATACACGTTGTACCACAAATGTTAACGTACAGTCATCAACGACACTCTATTGGCGTGCATTGACCGACCTTTACTTAATTATCTTCCCGAATCACTGGAGGAAGCAAGCTTCCAGCCGCAACGCAGGTAGTACAACAGGTAGTTGTGCGAATGGTTTCTCGGTTATCGGGATATGATTCCTATGTTGCGGATGCTCCTCTGTCCTTGTAATTCATGGTAAGGTACGACTCATAAATCATCTACTACCACAAATTGGATACAGTTCTGCCAGTTTGTTTAACCCTTGACCTCATATTGATTTAGAACACTTGTGCAACACAACACCTCAAGATCAGATGACTAACATTCGCATCCACATCACGTGCATCGAACGTCAAAAGCCTTGTATTGTCAGTAATATACTATTCTAAGTACACATACATGACACGATAAACTAGCGCAAAAAAACAACAACCATGCATGCCTAATTTTGAACGGATATGTAGAGTTTTAGGAGCAAAACCCTTCTTCTTCATTTTTTTGCTTCGAAAGAAAAGATATCGAACTTCACTTCTACACTTTTTCACACCGCATTGTGACTGTCCCACAAGTTGAAATAGGTCACGTGACCTTAGGTCACAATGTCACGATTTGAAATATCCCATAAACGAAAATTTCGAAATAACCAAAAGATGCAGTGGGTCATTGTGAGTTCACCGATGTATACTTTGCACAATTCAGATTGTTCTTCATTGAGTTAAAGACCTCAAAATACACCCTTATTAGGTGACATCTAAAAAATGCCCGAGGCTATAAGTCCTTGACCGGTGACCTGATCTTTCTAAAAATGGCAAACGCCACAAATATTTCCATCAACATATAAAATATTGGGTGTTATTTTGGCCCTTTCACTTGTCGATTTGTCGTGGAATGGGCCATGCACATTTTATTCGTGAATTTTTTTTAGTATTGGTGTACCTTGCGGCCCGCAAGGTACACAAATGCCTACAGACTGAGAAAAGCCAACATACCTAGTTCTAAACGAACAGAACTTTCAAACTATGGGTAGCACCGCAATTAATTATAACTGTAAACGACTTTTCTCGTCGGGACGATTCATACGAGGTCCAGTTCGGTAGTTATCTTCATCAGTCCTCGATATATCAAAATAGTCCAAACATAGAAAACAAATACTTGGGCCTCATGCACGATCCATTAAAAAAAAGCATTAAACATGTACCTGTCAATGTTAATGTGCCAATGGACTCCAAATAGCAAACAGTGGGATAATCTTGTTGAATATGTAATTTTTAACACGTGGCAAAATGAACATGCCTAATGATCAGGCACCATCATGCAACACTGCATTTGTTCAATGCATAATATTGCACACAGCCTAAATTCGACAGCAGAATGTTTAGTAGGTCGACACCACTGCGATAATCATAATGCACGGGAAAACATGAGAACACAATTAACCTTTTCTGACAGATGAGAACCAGGATGCATTGACCTCTCCTGCTAGTGCAAGCAGAAAAATGGTACTTCCATTGGGAAGATGGACACACGAATCCTAGCACCATTCTCCTGTAGATAGTCTGATGCACACCAAGTCGACACAAGAGTTCCTTCCATGCGAATCGACCGCCTTCTCTTTCCGACGCCTGTCCCAAGTTTCCGACAAGTCCCAACTTGTCTCCATCGCCCCCGATGTCCCACTCTTCATCCATTGAAGCAGCTGCTCATCATAAGTGGATTATCGCCTCTCCTAGCAGCACAAAACGTGCTCGCCTCTAATATGGAGCCAGAATAATCCAGAGTGTCTTCTCTGAAGAGCGTGGAGTGAATCACCCCCTCAGAGTCTCACTTTTGGAGTTTAGGGGCCCATCAACTGCATAGGTTTACCCTTGTTTACAGCGACCTCAGACTCTCACCTTGGAATGCACCGGTGCATTTATAACACAACCACACACGCACACACACACACACACACACAGAGCGAGCCATACGCCACCCCAGAGCCGCGAACACACTCACTCGAGCAGACCCTTCTCGGTAAAGAGAGAGCGGGCGTTGAAATTCTCCCTGAGCAGGAGCGTGGAGAGGCGGGCGCACTTGGCGAGACTGCGCAGCACGTCGTCGCTGACCTCGTTCTGGTAGCTGAGATCGAGCCAGCTGAGCAGCGGCAGCCGGTGCAGCAGCTGCAGGCCCGATGACGGGACGTGCTTGTGAGAGATGCCGCCTGTCGGCACGACGGTGTCACCACCTGGCGGCAGCCTCGCAGGCTCAGGCGAGGCTAGGCTAGGCTAGGCTAGGCAAGGATACGTTGCCTGTGTTGCCACCTGTCGGCGACCGGCGTGTCACAGCTCGGGCAGTGAATTAAGTTCTGATGAAGTAAACTTCAATATCTGCATGGTTCTACCGCGTAAGATAACAAGAAAGTGATATTGAATAACAGAAACTTGTATTCCGCTTCAATTCATGGTTTTCTGTAACCCATTGGGATGTTCTTTCATCTATAAGTTCGCTCCGAAGTTATAAAAAAAATGCAATCAGAACAGGAAGGCGAAATCGACTATCGCCCTAAAATTGTTGTCCACGCAAAAATCTTTCTTTTTTTTCACAATTTTGAGCTTTTAATTTTCATTCATTTTTATTTTCTACTGGGTAGAGTGGACCGCAAAACGTTTGAAGTCAACTTGCTCTTACACAAAATGCTTACTTTAGCTAGAATCTTCGATTTTAACCACAATTGGCAAATATGCAAAACTAAGGTCATCAAAAACGGGAAGAAATCAAAAATTCATCTGGTGCGTTTCGTTCCATCCGTAAAAATAAACAAACGCTGAAAGTTCCATTCAAATACATTGATCCGTTAAAGCGTGACGACTGGTTGCACTTTTTGGAGGTGACCTCACTTGACATTCAATAACTCGTTGACCGTAGATGACCTGACCCCAACATCTTCACACATGTCAAATTGATGTGGAAAAAGGTATGCGAAATTTCGGCGCGCTGTCACGTGCCATTTTTCACTATCCGCGGAAAAGCTCAGGTGTGTGTAAAAAGACCCCCCCCCCCAGGTGGCTGGAGGCCCCTCAGGTGTGTTAGGGCATGTGAAACACTGGCTGGAATTAAATTAGCTCGAGAATGTTCAGCAGGCATAGGATAAAAGGTTCTCTAATTTCTGCAAATTTCAGCCTAAAATGTAGTGTAAGGCCACTGGAGGTAGATGGTGAAATAGTGGATGATAATTGTGATATAGTTGAGTCCCTAAGCAAGCAATTCTCATCAGTGTTAACTAAAGAGAACTAAGGTACATTGGAAACCGCTGAAGGTTATGCTATGGCAGGTGACAGGTTGGATAATTTTACAGTAGCTACAGAAGATGAAGAACATTTGAATAATATGAAACCCAATAAAGCTGCATGACCGGATGATATACATGCTACGATCTTAGTCGAGTATGCTGTAGTGTTAGCGCTTCCCTTAGGCGTTATTTTCAAGTGGTCTATGGAGTATTCTGAAGTATCTGAAGATGGACGAAATGCGAATGCAGTACCAATTTTCAAAAAGGGGAGTGTGAAGTGCGTAAGAAACCACAGACCAGCCAGTCTGACCTGAACAGTTTGCAAGGTGCTGGATAAACTGGTCAAGGAGAATGTTCAGACTCATCTAGATAGGCCCTAACTTTTAATGGATACCCAACATGGATTTCGATCTGGGAGATCCTGTTTAACTGGAGCTCATGGATTATGCAACTAGAGAAGTACCATCAAGGCAGGATAGATGTGAACAGACTCTGGTTGGTTATTTGGGTTTAGGGGCACATCGACTGCATTGGTCATACAGCGCCCATGTACACAGACTTTCGCAAAGCGTTTGATCAAGTTCCACACAGGTGTCTAACTCATCAACTAGAGCAGCATGAGATTGATGGAAGTTATAGGTTGGATTTAAGCATGGTTAAGGAGACAGAAACAACGGGTAGTGTTAAATGCATGAAAATCTGAATGGAAGGATGCTCTGGGTGGAGTGTCACGGGGCTCCCTTCCATGTCCACTTCTCCTTATCATCCTTGTGAACAACATTCTGGTAGAGCTGATGGATATAATGTTCAAATTTGCTGATGCTGGTAGAAGTGGCCAACAGTAGTGATCAATCTAGTACTATTCAACTATACTTGGAGGACCTAAACACATAGGCTGATCAATGGCAGATGTCTTTCAACTATGAAAAGTATAAGGTTATGCATCTGGGGTCTGGAGGTGAGACGTTCAGATATACAATGGGGGGTAGGAAACTGGATGTCATTGAAGAAGAAACAAGCTTAGGTGTGTTAGTTTCAAATGACGTGAAAGCAAAAAACAATGTACCCCAGCTAGGAACAGGACAATCAGAATGCTGGGAATCATAAATAGGAGTGTGAGGCATAAGAGAAAGGGTGTCATAAAACTAACCATACTTAGAGCTCTACATATATACAGATACTACCTATAGAGCTCAGCGCAAATTCACCACACTCATCAATGAACTAGGTAACTTAGAATATGGAGAAAGGCTGATGTCATTAGAAATGTTCTCACTCAAGTATAGAGGATTAAGGGATGATAAGATTGAAATGCATAAAATCGTGAAAGGATTAGATAGAAAGGATAGAGTTGGAAATGATTGATGGGGCACTCGATCCACTCGCGTGTTACGCGGGATCGAGTCAATGGAGCTAAATAGGTATTTGTAGGTGTGTAGGATGTCGATGGATAGTTTCTCTGGAATTTAAGATGTGGCATTGGTTGAGGTGCTGGGTAGTTGTTGGTCCAGGCTTATATTATCTTCCGTTTACAGGCTTAACCCAGATGGGCCCCTGCGGCTCATATTAAGTCTGAACACTAATAACTTTATAACTGTCCTACACCTGGGCTTTTTTAATTGAATAATTGAATGGAATTGAATTGAATAATAATTCAATTATTTAATTGAATAATTGAAATTTTTTAATTGAATTGATGGCTCATGTGATGCCCTATATAGAAGCACATCATTCAGATTGGCACTGTCTAACAATTTCAATAACATGAGCATTGCAATCAGATCACCATTTAATATCCTATACTTGAGTGGGCACATATCTAATGCCATACGCCTCTCGCCATAATTATATAACCATAACCCCATGCAAGTGAGGGACGAGCACCCGGCGCCCAGATTACGCAAACCCTTGGTTTAGGTGTTGGATAATGACATATAATGGCACCTATCCTACAAATATATGTGAGCAAATGCAAGCCAAAATTCAAGGGCAGCCAACATAGCCTACTTGCTTCTTCGGCTAAGATTAATCATAAACTGGGTCTGCTGAGATTATAGTTTCGGACGGTACGAATGGACGCTAACACGTACCTCAGCCGTCGCCTACCTCGAGCAGCATTTCTCCACCCCTCCCATTCGATGGGAGTTTGCCACCCGTCACTATTTCGCCCCTGATTAAGACACAGCAGCGGGACAAAATAGCGTGCTACGTGTCACGAGACGAATACAATCGGAGCAGATTTCATAGTCTCGAACAGCCTATGACTCTGACGGCCACACAAAATATCGTGTGTCGCGACAACTCCGCTATCGCTAACTTCAACCGGAACGTAAACCAAAACCGTTTGAGATAGGGTGGTGAACTATTGAGCTGGAGTAGCCCAGACTAGCATACATCCATGGACATCTCGCTTGAGCTCATCGCGCTCCGATTAACAGTGCAGATCGGATAAAACCATCGCGGGTCATATCAATCGTGACGTAAAATCGCTTTGGAGGCTTGCAATCGACCGCAAGTTGGCAAGATAAGCACGGGCGGTGGATTCGGAGCGTGTCATAATGTCCTAGAGCTAAAGTGTATCCTGAGCATTCCGAGGTAAGCCAATGTCAATTACCTCACATACTCTTGAGGTCATTTGGGAGACATAGCCTAAGACTGTAAAACAGAAAATAAATAAATTTAAACCATCCGGGCACATTATCTGCAATAAAAGGGGAAACATTATGTCAGCAAAAGTTTATGAGGAAACCCTACACAGATGAAGTCATAGATTAATGACCCGACACGACTCGACGATCTTAGCAAACAAAAAACTAGAGCTCGTGTATCATCACCGAAGCCCAATGGCGACCTTCTCGTCAATGCGAGGACGACGCCATGAGGAGGCATCCACTCCTGTTGGATGGCGAGGGATAACATCAGTAGCATTTGATCCATAACGCGTATCTTCTTGTCAAGCGCATCTTCACAAAACCAAAAGACCCTGAGAACGAATTCGGTACTTTGGGACATAAATAAGGGTGTGCTTGTATTCTCAATGGAAAAAGTATTAGCATAATTGCAGTTGTGAAAAAAATTAACAGGCGGATGAGAAGAGCCTTGGGTTACTTCACGACGCATTCGACTGCTGAGTCAAATAGCGTCGCCAACCTCTGAGGCTCACTGGTCGCCAGGGGACACGGTAACCCCGCCGGTCGACACGGTAACCGCGCCGGTTGCAGGGTTTGAGTCCACAATCTTACGATCAATAGTCGAACGTCCTACCAACTGAGCTACCGCGACCCCCTGATGAATCTGATAGCCATTGCAGTGCTGCCCACACCGCAGCGCGTTGGCGGCAGGACAGCAGCCCGTCAGACTGCTCGGCACTGGGCCGGCCGACACTGACGCGCTGGTCACGACAGCAGCCCGTCAGACTGCTCGGCACTGGGCCGGACGACACTGACGCGCTCGTCACGCGACGGCGCAGGCGACCGGCCGTCATACCTCGCAGGTCGAGCCGCTCCAGGCGGGTGCAGTAGGTGGTGAGCGCGCGGAACGTGTTCTTGTTGACGTTTGGGCAGGCGCCGGCCGACAGCGACGTGAGGTTGGGCAGCAGCTCCAGGAACTCCTCCGGGTGCACCAGGTTGCAGCCGCTGATGTCCAGGTGGCGCAGATTTCGACACCTGACCAACAGCCACTGGGTCAACTGACCAGTGTGCCCAAATCCTGTTTCGGGCAGACTTTAAACGTTCGCCAGCAAGGTGGCAGATAGCATGCCAAAGTGTACATATGCACAGACACATAATTGCATAATGCAGGTCTATCTATGTGAAGTGTCCAGATCATCACACAAGCCTGAAATTAGAAGACACTAATGCTGACAGTACCCTATCTACTGTGTATCACTACGGCGCAATTGATATGACGGCGTGGATGGTGTCAATTAAAAGCATATTTGGCTGATACCTACATATTTTTCGCTTTAGGTGTTTTTGCCACAGCAATTTCCTAATTTGGATATACTGCAGTTTGGACAGTCACTGAGCCACGTGATGCAGGCAATCACGGGGCTACCTGGAGCAGTCGGCTGAGTACCTGTGTCAGATGGTCAGTGCGACAGCACAACCAGTACTTGGTCGGAAAGGAGTGGGTCCTGCGCCGGCAGGGTCACAGGGCTAGTGGGTCACCAGCCGGTACAACAGAGAGCGACGGTCAGGCACCAGGTGGACATGCAGAAAGCCATACGATCGGAGGGTGACGACGATCAGAGGGTGACGACGATCCGAAGACTGGCTAACGACACGGGCCGAGCGCCACACTACGCAGCTCTGCCACACAATCTGCCAGCCGCCGCCGGCCCGTACTCACCTAGTGGCAATGTGCCTGATGTCGTACGATGTGACGCGCGTCTTGCTGAGACACAGCTCCTCGAGCTGGGTGCACCGGTCGCCCACCAGGCAGAAGTTGTGCTCGCGGATGCGCGGGCACGCCTTCAGCGTCACCTTGCGCACAGACGCCGGCAGAAGGCTGAAGCAGTCGCCCGTCACGCAGGTGGACACCAGCTCCAGAATACGCAGCTCCGTCAGATACCTGCAGAGGCGGACACAGTCCAGTCAGATACCTGCAGAGGCGGACACAGCCCAGTCAGATACCTGCAGAGGCAGACACAGCCCAGTCAGATACCTGCAGAGGCAGACACAGCCCAGTCAGATACCTGCAGAGGTGGACACAAGCTCAGATCAGATACCTGCAGAGGTGGACACAGCCCAGTCAGATACCTGCAGAGGCGGACACAGCTCAGTTAGATACCTGCAGAGGCGGACACAACCTGGTCAGTTACCTGCAGAGGCGGACACAGCCCAGTCAGATACCTGCAGAGGCAGACACAGCCCAGTCAGATACCTACAGAGGCGGACACAGCTCAGTCAGATACCTACAGAGGCGGACACAGCCCAGTCAGATACCTGCAGAGGTGGACACAACCTGGTCAGATACCTGCAGAGGTGGACACAGCTCAGCCAGATACCTGCAGAGTTGGACACAACCTAGTCGGATAGCTCTACAAAGAGATGCAGCTCACCAGCGAAAAGTATCGTAATGGAAAGGCTAACAACGACAGAACCATCAAAGTTGACAAAGATAATTCATGTAATGCAATTTTCTCCAATATTAAACTCCAAGGATGTCACAAGTTGAGCACTAACACTACTCTGAGAGCACTCTACAACACTACTGAGCGTGCTACACTATACTACCGAGCGCACTCTACTAAACCTCTGAGCACACTACTGCACTACTGAGTGCACTACACTAAAATGATGGGGGCATAATGCAAAACAGACTGATTAGTGTCGCAGAATCGCAAAACATAAACTCACCTATGGCCAGTGTCGCAAAATTATCATATTTGGGTGAAAAATGGCCCAGATACAAATTTTTTTTTTAATATATTGAAAGGTTTCCTCCCCCCCCCCCCTTTCTCCTTCACCAAAAAAAAAAAAAAAAAAAAAGGAAAAAAAAAAAAAAAAAAAAAAAAAAATTAAAATTTTTTTTTTTTTAAATGAAAAAAAATTTTAAAATTTAAAAAAAAAAAAAAAAAAAAAAATTTTTAATAAAAAAAATAAAAAAAAAAAAAACCGATTATGCCTCGGTTAATGCTGGAAATGATTTGAGTAACTTGAGGCTCGAAACCTTAATGGTACCTAAGCACCCAAACAGTCTCTGAATGTTTTATGTAGAGTGGAGGGTGCAGGTGAAGACGTCGAAATCCATGATAAAGTTGAATCAGTTTGAGAACATGACACACAAAAAGAAGTTGATATGTAAACATTACATTTGTTGACAAGATGGCATTCGCATGGAAGCCAGGAATGGGGTATTGCATTTATGATGAAAATGCAACTGCAAATGCAGTTGAACGCTGCCCTAGTGGTTATCGATTCGGGAGGCCAAAGCTGCGTCGGCGGGTCAAATCGACTTTGTGTTCCGAAGTTACACGAATCAACAGTTGCCCAGTCTGTCGCCACCGTTTGCATCCCGAGTTCATCATCAATGCAAAAGATGGCAGCACCAGCATGAAATTGTCAGCTTGCCATAATCTAATTAGATGATAGCGTTATGACAACATGCCGGATCGATGCGATGGAGGTGCGCAGCTGGGGTGGACTCACTTGAGCAGCACCTCCAAGTTCTGCTCCTTGAAGTTGAGCTGTTGCACGTTGATGCGCTGCAGCCGGGGACAGTTGCGACACAGGTTCTCTAGGGCACGGAACGACATCCGCAGACAGCTGATGTCCAGGTCGATCAGATGTGGACACAGCTTGCCTGAAGACAACACACGTCAGACGTAAGGACACAACCTGCCTGAACACAACACACGTCAGACGTAGGGACACAACCTTCCTGAACACAACACACGTCAGACGTAAGGACACAACCTGCCTGAACACAACACACGTCAGACGTAAGGACAAAACCTGCCTGAACACAACACATGTCGGACACAAGAACAAGGCTCACCTGACCATAGCACATGCCAGACGTAAGGGACACAACCTGCCTGAAGACAACACACGTCAGACGTAAGGACACAACCTGCCTGAACACAACACATGCCAGACACAAGGACACAGCTTGCCTGAACACATCGCACGTCGGGAATGACACAGCTTGCCTAAACACGACACACAGCAGACGTAAGGGGCACAGCTTGCCTGAACACAATAAACGCCAGACGAGGGGGCGCAGCTTGCCTGGACACATCACACGTCATACGTATCGTCACAGATCGCCTGATGGTCACATGGTCGATGGTCACAGATCTGATGTTGATGTCTGATCTGATCTGTCGACATCTGATCAGATCTGATCTGATCAACATCTGATCTGATGTTGATGTCTGATCTGTCTTGAGGTCACAGATCTGATCTGATCGACCTGATGGTCGATGGTCACAGATCGCTTGAACCGGACACAGTGCACTTTACAACATACGTAGGATGGGGGTTTAGGGGCGCATCGACTGCAGTGGTCATGCAGCACACACGTAGGATGTAAGGACACCGCTACCACAGCACATATACTCCTCTCAAGAAGATACCTGCAGAACGGACACAGCTCAGTCAGATATCTGCAGAGGTGGACACAACCTAATCGGAAAACTATGCAAGTAGATGCAGCTCCACCAGTGAAGAGCAGCACAATGGGAAGGCTGCAAAGATTATATGGCTGACACACCTGTGAGCCATCCCTTGTGATGCCTCTGTGTGTCCAGGGAGGAGGTGCAGAACCTCAAGGGTGAACACGCACTTCAATGATGATCCCATGAACGAAACGAAATATCTTTGCAAATATCTTAACAAAACTTTGCATGTGATGACAAAAACAAATGAATTTCATAAACATTGGCACTTCTGTATTGCTACAAATAGCGCAACTATGGTTGGTTAGCGCAGGTTGACATCCTAGCCCATTGCACATCTTTCGTCACCCATGTGGTCCACTCGCCCCGCGGCACCCAACTATACCCGGTCCGTGCCGACAATGCCTGGCGACGCACGCCATCACACAACGTCCACAACGCTACATTTGATAGGCACTGGTGGGCGGGCCCAAAGCGTGTCACAGCATTGCTGGTGCAGCTGCCGCTGGGCGGTGGCCGCGGCGTGCGTCGGAGACCCGGTGTTGATGCGCAGGTAGAGCAGAGCGGAGCAGTGCCAGCCGAGCGGGCCGGCGCCACCTACCGATGCTGAGGATGCCGTTACGGGAGAGCCGTGCGCCGGCGGCCCCCAGCTCCAGCTTCTGCAGGTTGGGCAGCAGCTGGAGCACGTGCTTGAACCGTTGGTCGGTCAGTACCGGTCGACACTGCACGTGCAGTCGGCCGAAGTAGCGGTTCAGGTTAATTTGGCGCACCGAGCGAAGACTGAGGTGGCAGAGCTCCCTCCAGCGACGGCACACTGTCTCAGACAGCAGTCACAGTCACACACTACCACGGCCAGCGTCACACAATGCGCCACAGACCACAACCATTGTCACGCATTGTACCAACAAGCACATATTGTATCAGAAATCAGGGTCATCATCACACACTGTACCACAGACCAGAGCCATCATCACACGCTGTACCAACAAGCCAAAGCCATTGTCACATACTGCACCACAGACTAGAGCCATTGTCACATACTGCACCACAGACCAGTCCATACTCATGCACCGTGCCACAGACTAGAGCCCATTGTCACATACTGCACCACAGACCAGTCATCATCACACACTGTGCCATATACTAGAGCCATTATCACCCATTATCACATACTGTATTGTCACATACTGACCACATACTAGAGCCATTGTCACATACTGTACCACAGACCAGTCATCATCACACACTGTGCCATATACTAGAGCCATTATCACATACTGTACCACAGACTAGAGCCATTGTCACATACTGCACCACAGACTAGAGCCATTGTCACATACTGCACCACAGACCAGTCATCATCACACACTGTGCCATATACTAGAGCCCATTGTCACATACTGCACCACAGACCAGCCATCATCACACACTGCACGATATACTAGAGCCCATTGTCACATACTGCACCACAGACTAGAGCCATTGTCACATACTGCACCACAGACCAGTCATCATCACACACTGTGCCATATACTCGAGCCATTATCACCCATTATCACATACTGTACCACATACTAGAGCCATTGTCACATACTGCACCACAGACCAGTCATCATCACACACTGTGCCATATACTCGAGCCATTATCACCCATTATCACATACTGTACCACATACTAGAGCCATTGTCACATACTGCACCACAAACTAGAGCCATTGTCACATACTGCACCACAGACCAGTCATCATCACACACTGTGCCATATACTCGAGCCATTATCACCCATTATCACATACTGTACCACAGACTAGAGCCATTGTCACATACTGCACCACAGACTAGAGCCATTGTCACATACTGCACCACAGACCAGTCATCATCACACACTGCGCCATATACTAGAGCCCATTGTCACATACTGTACCACAGACTAGAGCCATTGTCACATACTGCACCACAGACCAGTCATCATCACACACTGTGCCATATACTAGAGCCATTGTCACATACTGTACCACAGACCAGTCATCATCACACACTGTGCCATATACTAGAGCTATTGTTACATACTGTACCACAGACCAGTCATCATCACACACTGTGCCATATACTAGAGCTATTGTTACATACTGTACCACAGACCAGTCATCATCACACACCGTGCCATATACTAGAGCTATTGTTACATACTGTACCACAGACCAGTCATCATCACACACTGCGCCATATACTAGAGCCATTGTTACATACTGTACCACAGACCAGTCATCATCACACACTGCGCCATATACTAGAGCCATTGTTACATACTGTACCACATACCAGTCATCATCACACACTGCGCCATATACTAGAGCCATTGTCACATACTGTACCACAAACCAGTAAGCATCACACACTGCGCCATATACCAGAGCCCATTGTCACATACTACACCACAAACCAAACCCATTGTTGCATACTGTACCAGACCACAGCCATCATTGCTCAATGTACCACAGACCAGAGCCATTGTCACATACTGTACCACAAATCAAAGCTGCTGTTTGCCATTAGATACGTACTCATTCAAATATAGGAGACTAAGGGTTGATGATTGAAACATTTAAACTGACAAAAGGGTTAGATAATATCAATCTAAATGGTGCCCTTCTATTTATGGTGTCACATAGGGATGATCAATTCAGGTTGGATGAGTCACGGTGCAGTACAGTTAAATGCCAACTAGTTTTCAGGCAAAGGGGAATTGATCAATGGAATAAGCTGACTGCTGAAGCAGTTGGGAGTCCCTCATTGCATGCATTTAAAACTAGGGTGCATAGGTTTTTTTAAGTCAGAGAATCATGCTAGTTAGTTATTTTGGCTTTAGGGCGCTTCGACCAGAGTTGATCATTCGCGCCCTCAGAGAATCATGCTTTTTACTTCTAACTTATAGTAGTAACATGAGAATTGGGGTGGATAGGGTGGGATTTATGCTATGTGTCCACTGTGTAGGCCACTAAGTTGGGTCGTGTGGTCTTGTTGGACCTTGGACCCTTGTGTTTTAGATCATGCTGATAAATTGGATAATATAGCAGCAACAGGTGTACCTCACAGTGGAGTCAGCACCGACCTTCTGGTATGTGAAACTGATGAGATTTGTCATGGCAACATAATGGGGCATGGGTGGAGGGGTGTGAAAATTGTTCATGGGGCATGGGTGTTGAGTGTGTTATGCAATATCAAGTGAACTAGATAGGCTGGGATAGATAGTTCCTTTCGAACTTGGGATATGGTATTGATTGGGGTGTGACAGTGTCCTATTTCTAGTATCTCCCCTGCATATGCGCAAGCTCTAGGATTTTTATCCAGGTCAGATGCGGGGATAGCGCATCCCTGGATTGCTGCTGCTGCCAGTCATGAAGACCACAACTGGACGAGATGAAGATCAAGAGCAAGATCGCTACAATTGTCCCGTGACCAAGTAGGTGAAGTAGCTGCTGCTGCCTCTCACCTGTGGACAAGGCAATTAAAGATCCAAGACCAAGGCCGCTGCAAATGGACACGACTCTCACCAGGATTAAGACATCTGGTGCCACAAGACCTGGTCTGAACCAGGACATCTGGCTTCTTCTGGAAGGAACGACTACATCTAGTCTTGCGAGTGCGGAGCACCGCGCGAGTTCAGGCTCCCTGTACCATTAGCGGTCCTGTTTCGAATTGCTACCACCATTAGGATCGCATAGTGCATTTTCTGATTGTTGTGTCAAAAACTCAAGCTGAAATGAAAAATGAACTGACATAAGACAAGTATTAATCCCTAGTAAGGCTGTACGTAATGCATGACTTGCTATTCAGGTTTCTTTAATTACTTGTGGACAATTTTTGGAAGATGGAATTCTGCTTTGCAACTGAATTCAGGCATATGTATATATTTTTCACGTCACGTAGAGTGGTAAATTGGAGTGAATACGTCGAAAATTAGGAGCAAATGCTCCATGATTTAATGCTGATACCTGCAAGTAAGGTATCTCCGTTAAGCTACAAAACATGAGCAGTTGAAAGTTAAATGGCACAACCATGATGTTAATTAGTATGTCAGACTTTTCAAAGAATGTTATGAGGCCGGTGAGGTGGGGTCGGTAACGGCCGCGGGTGACGCGTCTCACCTGCGCGCACTCGCACACGGTCTGGCACGTTGAGGTGCGCTAGCAGGTAGAGCAGCACCTCCTCGGGCAGGGCGTTAATGTGAGGCGCCGCCGGCGTCTGTGGCGAGCTGGGCGCCACACGCCGTTCAGTGCGTCGACGGCGCTCGGCGCTGGTGGTGCGCCGACGCTTGGAAGGCACCGGACCTGACCACCCGGCTGTCGGTTGGGGAGCGGCCACACGCTGGGTCCTCTTCCGCAGACGCAGTGACCAGTCACCGGCGTCCATGGTCAGTCCCAGTACTGCTGGCAGCACAGTAACCAGTCACTCAGGCACTGCTGGCAACACATACAGCAGCCAGTCACCGGCGTCCATGGTCAGTCCCAGTACTGCTGGCAACACATACAGCAGCCAGTCACCGGCGTCCATGGTCAGTCCCAGTACTGCTGGCAGCACAGTAACCAGTCACTCAGGCACTGCTGGCAACACATACAGCAGCCAGTCACCGGCGTCCATGTTCAGTTCTGGTACTGCTGGCAACACATGCAGCAACCAGTCCTGGTGTTCATGGATCACTTGGGCACTACTGGCAGCACAGACAGTAACTAGTCACAAACATCCATGGTCACTCAAGTATTGCTAGCGACACATGTTGTGAAGGTAATGTCAGACCTGAAATTATAAATGCAGCTATGCATTGCTCAAGATGGCATATTGTAGAACATAACGGCAGTAGGCACGATCGGGTTTCACTTCACTCATAATAAGCCTGACAAACAAAAGCCTAACATAATTACTGCAGGCTTCCAACACTGAGGTGGGTAGGGTTTGTGTTGCTTTAATACCAGAACATAATCAGAAATATGCCATTCAAAGAGGACACCAAACTGTGCTGTGCCAATGCAGTTGCTCCTCCATGCACATGTAATGACTGTTCTTACACAAGATGGAATGCACTGGAGGAAATGTTGATGCAGATGGTCATGGCTGGAGATTCTGGATATGTCAGGGAGTCTGGATCCCCTGGTTTGGTACCTTGCTAACATGAATTATGCTAATATCATTTTTCCTATTCAAACTGAAAAGGTGTTCAAAATAAGGACCCCTCCCTGGTTTCATTAAGTATCATGTTTACCTTTTTGCTTAAGGCTATGAGTGAGATTTGCATCTTTAAAAGCACTTATGTATTCTGGCAGAAGCACTGCCAATTGGTAAAGGCAGCAGAAACACCACTGACATTTTCACCACTATCGAACAATCAATAAATGTCAAAAAGCAACTCATGAATAGGTATTATCCACGTGCATTTGTACACTTTTTAACATCAGTTGGCTTTTTGACATGACCGTTGTCCCACTGCACACTACAGAAATAAAAATAAATATAGTTCAGGACAATGATGTTGACTAAACTTAGTGTTTAGACAGGCTTCCGAGTGATTATAAATATATTTGTCTTTTATAATTACATCTCAGGATCCAAGACACAATTTTAAAATACAAATACATTTATCAATGTCACCCAAACTCTACAGTCCAAACCATGCCCAGTGTGCAGATATTGTGGTGCAGATTATCATATGCTGTTTCACTTCTGCATTCATTGCTTTTCTGAGGTGCAATGTTTAGCCATTTTTTCAGGTGTTTTTGAAGCTATTTGAATGAATGTGATGTTCTTTTCTTGGTGAAATGGCTAGTTAATTAATATATAAGCACTTCAACTTAAATTGATTATGTTGAAAAGTTATCATTTCCCAAAGAAATGAATGTATTTCTATAGAAAACTCCAAGTTAACATCAGAAAAAATGCTTAGACTGGACTCCAGTCATAAAGTCAGTGTTTAGACTGAATACAAGCCACAGGGGCCATTTGGGTTAAGCCTGCAACAGGAAGATAGTATAAGCCTGGACAACAGATACTTCACTCGCATTTGAGGGGATGCGAAATCCACTCACCCCTCGGGTTTTTCGTAAATATCTCCCGTTTACTGGTCGATATGTGCCACTTTTTGTGTACCTGCCTCAAAATGTCTGGTACATCGCTTAAAGTAAGAAAGGCTAAAATCGGCCAAACATTATTCGAGTTAGCAGTTGTCAAAGTCACATTTTGTGATGCTAGACCACAAAAATCAGCACTAATGCACTTCCGGTGTATCAACAAAATGGAAGTGTCCATGGCAATGCCAGTGACTTATTTTATGTATATTGTTATGCTATATAGTGTCGAGGTCATGTTAGGTCACCAAGGTCAAGTAAGGTCAAGTTCATGACAGGTCAATGGAATAGTGTTAAAATAATGGTTTTTCATCAGGTGTGAGATGTCAAAACAAGTGCAGTAGGATGTCAAAACAAGTGCAGTAGGATGTCAAAATTTGCAATGCAAACAATGTCACTTACATAACTTTTAAGTTCTTCAAGCACAACTTTCATCCAACAGCTTACTCATATGTGCACCATTTCCTTTGTCTTGAGATAACTAATTTAGCAATAACAATTTCAGCAATAATGATGCAAAATGCCTATCCTGATCAGCTGATATTGTATAACAGGCCACATCATAGGTAATCCTGGATTTGTGCTACGAGATGTTCATGCATCACAATCTACAATGGCAAGTATCAGCATGATACTTATCAACAAGATACTGTTAGAAATTAGATATGGAGACCTCATAACAACTCATCATGAAGCATGATGTTGATACTCTGTTGGGAGGGATGTCAATTCAGGGTTCAGAAAGTGGTGTATTCCACCCTATTTCACCAATAATTTATCACTGCAATGGAACCAAACTAGGTAGACTGGAAGGTTGTCATGAATGCAAATGATGGTCATGTGAGTCATGCCATTTTGCATGTTATTCAGTACACATCATGAAAACCTGTCCGTGTCTGGCCTGTCATTGTGAACCTAAGTGTTTTCATATTTTATTCATGTACTTCAGCCCATTCTTCATGGGGTCAATTGTGCTGGCCCTTTGTCCGGCAGGCAGCCCGTTCCATAACTAGAACTGGTCTAGAACTGGTAAGTGACCTTTATAAAGTGCTGATATATAAGTGACCCGAGGTCAAATGCTGCATCTATCATCTTTATTGTATTATTAGTCATGTCCGAAACATCATTGAAGCCAATTTTAGAGCATTTAAACACAATTGCAGCAATCCATAACAGTGCCAAGCCAAGCTAAACAAAACAAGTAAAATGTAACATATTTGACCTCATTTGACCTTGAAGGTATTGGCCTGCCATGAAATTTGCACACAATGGAGGTCACCAGCACACCCATCTACCCTGAAAGTGTTGTGACTCTATCTTGAATAGGAGCCAAGATCTTAGGGGGCAGAATCCCCCCTTCCAGTGCATATAATTTTCAGAGGGCCTCCAGGGTGAGTGTTAGTTAGTTAGTTATTGTGGTTTAGGGGCACATAGGGTGAGTGTTAACACCATAACCAATACTACATCCCAAATTCCAAAGAAACTATCTACCAACATCCCACATTGTGTCCATAATAGCCACTATACGTGGAGGGCATGTATTGTGAAATAAATAAATAAATAAATAAAATAACAGCCACCAATACCCATCTACCTATCAATCAAGCCCTATTCACATCATCACATGTAACACACATATGGATTGATTGCCCCATCAATCATCAAACTCCACCCATGCCTGCTTAAAGGGGCAGGCACAGTGCACAACTACTAGCATGAACCTCAGTCCATCCAGCACTAATTGGAACTGAAAAACAAGATTCTTCCAACCTAAAAATGTGTCACCATTTTTATGCATTCAAAGAGGGACACCCCACAACATCAGCAGGCAGCCTATTCCATTCAGCAATCACTATTTGACTGAAATCCTGTTGCCACTTAACTGTCCTACACTTTGATTCATTCAACCTGAATTGAAGACCTCTATGTGATACTCTGAACAGAAGAGCATCATTCAAATTGACATTGTCTAGCCCTTTGGTGATTTTATACATTTCAATCATATCACCCTTTAACCTCCTATACTTGGGTGAGCACCTATCTAATGCCATAAGCCTTTCTCCATATTCTAAGTTACCTAGTCCACTGATGAGTCTAGAGACTTTGCACTGCACTCTTTCTAGCATATCAATAACTCTTTCTAAGTATGGGCTCCATGTCTGCATAGAATATTTGAAGTGGGGTTGCATGTAAGGTAAGTAAAGGTTTGTTCATGACTTCCTTGCTCTTATACCTCACATTATTATAATGATTCCCAGCATTCTGATTGCCATGTTCCTAGCTGAGGAACATTGTTTTCTGCTTTAATAGCATTTGAAATGAATACACCTCATTCCTCTTCAATGACAATCAGCTCCCTACCTCCCATTGTATATCAGAATGTCATGCCTCCAGATCCCAGATGAATAACCTTACATCTTTCATAGTTGAAAGACATCTGCCATTGACCAGCCCACTTTTTGGTCGTCCAAGTCTAGTTGAATATTACTAGATTCATCACTATTGTTAGCCAGTCCTTCCAGCTTGACATCATCAGCAAATTTGAACTCCCTATTCCTCAGCCTTACCTCAACATTGGTCACAAAGATTATAAAGAGAAGTGGACCTAGAACAGAGTCCTGTGGTGCTCCACTCAGAACATGCTTTCATTCAGATATATCCATTTAACACTACCTTTTGCTTCCATCACTTTAACGATGCTCCAATCCAACCTACCCATGCTGCTCCAGTTGATTAACTAGTCACCTGTGCAGAACCTTATCAAAAGCTTTGCTAAAGTCTAAATACATAACATCTATTCTGCTTTGAATATCTACTTCTCCAGCTACATACTCCATGCACTCCAGTAGGTTAGCTCAGCAAGATCTCCGAGACCAAAAAACATGTTCCGCATTCCTTAAAAGGTTATGTGGAGGTATGAGATTGGGTGCTAGGATCTGACTAGAAATACAGGGCTTAGTAAATGCCATAAGTGTTGGAAATAAAATTGGGAAACCTGCATGCATATATATTGTCTGAAAGGTAGATTTGGTATGCATAACTGAGGCATTGATTAATGAAAGCATTTTTGGAGATAACTTGCAAGAATTTGAATTGAGTGGCTACATCATGTATGCTCATCAAAAGAAGGCAAGGATAGGAGGTGGGATACTCTTGTATGTGACACAAGTAATGAAATGTTATTATGTAGAGGATAGGGTACATAGTGAAGGAGTAGAATCTTTGTGGTTAGATATCATCATTCTGAAGAATGGAACAATATTTAAGATTTGGGCATTCTATAGGTCACTAGACCATAATGAAAACACAACAGGTTGATGCAGAAAGAGAGTGGTCCTATAATCCTAGTCACCTTCATAAACATGGTATTCTGAAGTAAAATTATTTTAAAACAAAAAAAAACACTTTATACTGCAAATATATTGAAAAACAGGAACATCCTATTTTTCCAAACTCTGCCTTGCATTGCATCCTGGTGGTGCCCCTGAACACAAGTAGCTTCTTTAGGATATGCATGACAAGAGACTTAATAATGATGTAATACTATTGTCATGCTATAAATACCCTGTCAGGTGTAATACACTGTCAATTCATGACATGCAGGTGAGGCATGAGCTAAACCATGACTGACAATATTGCATGAATTGACTGCCCAGCAAGCATGCTGCTCCATGCTATGACTGACAGCTCCCATACCTAGGATGACTGGGTATTCTTCAAGTATTACCCCTCACACTTCTTTTATCTCAACAATGTATCCAAGCCATCATCAGCTGACTGCAAGTCAGCTGTTGGTGACGTCACTCAAATGTACCGACACCCCTGCAGCTGGGTGCACTGAATGATCCAAGGGCGTCACCAGGAATATTTATAAGGGTCAGGTTAGGTCAGGTTAGGTTAGGTTAGGTTTTCACCATCGTGAAATAGCATCTGCACACCCTCCCCTCTGTATGTTTGAGTGACGTCACCAACAGCTGACTGGCAGTCAGCTGATGGTGACTCGGATGCATTGTTGATATAAAGTAAGTGTGAGGGGTAATACTTGAAGATTACTGGATGACTGTAGGCAGGGGTGTTGATTTATATACTTTTAAGGGGGAAAGTGCCTCATGAGTGTTGACCTTGTCCCCAATAATTTCAACTTTTAACATGGGACCCTGTAGGGTGTGCCCCCAATCCATTTGGGCCTGTCCATGCCTTCATGTATTTTGCAACCCCCCCCCCCTCCCCTCCGAATAATTAAAAAAACAACACCTATAACGGTAGGTAGGTAGGTACCTACCTAGGTATCATGGGTGTCACTTTATAAGGTTGATTGGGGGAGGGGAGGTGCCAAAGTGATACCCCTGGTAGATATGCACCTACCTAGGTACCGATCTGTGCGCCATGTTTAGATATCAAGTGCACTCTGGGATAATCAGTCAAAGGAGGCAGATTCCACTATTAACGACCCATCGGACATTCACCTTAATCTTCCGAATGACACACCAACGCTACGGAAACACTCCTCCACCAGCGACTTCCACAGTGACCTTCCGCAAAATAAAATTCAGGACGTGCATCCCATAGCAAGTGACAGGGTCCAAGGCCGATTCAGAGGTCTCGCTATGTTAAGGGTCTTGTGTCCCATGAAATATGAAGCATGTTCCATGACATTCTATGCTTGAAGCGCTCTGTTTAAAATCAACTGATGGTATCGTTCACAGTGACATCATTGACGGACCACTTGTCGTTTGCATTGCATCCTTCCTTACCAGTACAAATAGTTGAGCTCCTACGGCCCAAAAATTCAAAAGTTCAAAGCATTGACCTACCTAGGAATTCCATTAGGGGGCAAACCGTTTTCGAGGGGCCCACCAACCACCATTAAAAATACGTCACCGAATTTCGATCAATATTTTTTCCTCAAATGCGACCATTTTTATTATAAAATAATTAATGACCAACTTAATTACCCCGTGGAGGGGGCCAATCTGCCACCATCATTCAAGGGGATATTCGAAGGGACAAAGATTCTATGCTGTGTGCGTCAGAGATGACGCCTGCCAAAATATTCTGCTCGTTTTGGTGTTTACAGCCACTTGGACGGCCTGGAATCTTTGTGACGTCGCATTGAATCTAGAAGAACTATTCTTCACACATTATCTGGTTGTTAAGAAATCCCGATGCCCCCTGAGCTTCAGGGGCATCGGGACCTCATCTCTTTGGTTAAATATGCTCCCATATTGGCTATCGAACCAAGACCCTATCCAGGTACCTATTCATTTTTTGGACCCGTTGTGTTTTTCATCTACGGATGTGTTTCAGGTCCACCAGCCAATTTAAATTCGGGGCCCGGCACATTTTTTAAACCCCGACGTCCGTGAAGTTGGCAGGAGTTCGATATTCACATTCAGCAGAAATCGACGACCCCTTCTATTTCGCTCAAACTCGGTGGGACCAAGGTCCCTGACCCACCATGCAGACGCATTTCACGGGGCATCGAATGGTTTGACATCCAGAGGTCAACATAGGTCAACAATCCAATAATGCCAGAGAATGTCTCAGTTATATAGCTCATTCGATCCGCAACGACACGCTGATTCCGAAACTGCTCTCATTTACTCCGTAACACGAAAGATTAATGAGCTATAACCAATTATGTAATTGTGTTTCTCACAGCATTGCTTCCCACACATTCCCATGCATTATTCACATTCCCATTCCGGGAATGTGTATGCAATTCACATAGTCGTAACACCAATAACGTGGGCAGTCCAACGGTGGCACTAGAATCATTGACGTCCGTTTAATTCCGGAGATATATCAAAATATGTTCCGATAAAATCCGTTTTGGACCTAATGGTTAATCTCCCATAGGGTTTAGCATGGGACCCGGCATGACTGGAAATCGCAACCGCTTCAATTTTTTTTTTAATCGCCACAAACGTATGTAATGTAAAAACACGTCGACGACTCACGCCGTTTCCCGGGGCATCGAAAGATGTGACATCCAGAGGTCAACGAGTTCCAGTTATATATTCGACTTTGACCTATATCGATGATGGAGCGTGTGACTGTCATTAGTTGGCATGCCCAAGTCGTAATGGAAGAAAGCAAGTTAATAACGCTTCAAATCTAAATCGAAATTTCAACGGTCAATGAGCCATGTGACCTTGTCAGGTCAGAGGTTATGTCAGGTCAAGCCCGTTCTCATGATAGAATGTGTACAAAAGACACAAAGTTTAAACACCAATAACGTGGACAGTCCAACGGTGGCACTAGAATCATTCACGTCCGATTAATTCCGGAGATATATCAAAATATGTTCCGATAAAATCAGTTTTGGACCTAATGGTTAATTTCCCATAGGTTTTAGCATGGGACCCGGCGGTACTGGAAATCACGACCCCTTCAATTTCTTTTAAAATCGCCACAAACGTATGTCATGCAAAAACACGTCGACAACTCACGCCGTTTCTCGGGGCATCGAAATATGTGACCTCCAGAGGTCAACGAGTTCCAGTTCGATATTCGACTTTGACCTATATGTGAGGATGGAGTATGTGACTGTCATTACTTGGCATGCTGAAGTCGTAGTGGAGGAAAGCAAATTAATAACGCTTCAAATCTAAATCGAAATTCCAACGGTCAATTGGCCATGTGACCTTGTCAGGTCAGAGGTCATGTCAGGTCAAGCCGTTCTCATGATGGAATGTGTACAGAAGACACAAAGTTTTAACTCCAATAACGTGGACAGTCCAACAGTGGCACTAGAATCATTGACGTCCGATTAATTCCGGAGATATGTCAAAATATGTTCCGATAAAATCAGTTTTGGACCTAATGGTTAATTTCCCATAGGTTTTACCATGGGACCAGGCGGCACTGGAAATCACGACCCCTTCAATTTCTTTTAAAATCGCCACAAACGTATGTAATGCAAAAACACGTCGACAACTCACGCCGTTTCCCGGGGCATCGAAAGATGTGACCTCCAGAGGTCAACGAGTTCCAGTTCGATATTCGACTTTGACCTATATGTGAGGATGGAGTATGTGACTGTCATTACTTGGCATGCTGAAGTCGTAATGGAAGAAAGCAAATTAATAACGCTTCAAATCTAAATCGAAATTTCAACGGTCAAGGAGCCATGTGACCTTGTCAGGTCAGAGGTCATGTCAGGTCAAGCCCGTTCTCATGATGGAATGTGTACAAAAGACACAAAGTTTTAACACCAATAACGTGGACAGTCCAACGGTGGCACTAGAATCATTGCCCTCCGATTAATTCCGGAGATATGTCAAAATATGTTCCGATAAAATCAGTTTTGGACCTAATGGTTAATTTCCCATAGGTTTTAGCATGGGATCCGACGGGACTGGAAATCGGGTCCCCTTCAATTTCTTTTGAAATCGCCACAAACGTATGTAATGCAAAAACACGTCGACGACTCACGCCGTTTCCCGGGGCATCGAAAGATGTGACCTCCAGAGGTCAACGAGTTCCAGTTCGATATTCGACTTTGACCTATATGTGAGGATGGAGTATGTGACTGTCATTACTTGGCATGCTAAAGTCGTAATGGAAGAAAGCAAATTAATAACGCTTCAAATCTAAATCGAAATTTCAACGGTCAAGGAGCCATGTGACCTTGTCAGGTCCGAGGTCATGTCAGGTCAAGCCCGTTCTCGTGATTGAATGTGTACAAAAGACATAAAGTTTTAACACCAATAACGTGGAAACGGCGTGAGTTCTCGACGTGTTTTTGCATTACATACGTTTGTGGCGAATTTAAAAGAAATTGAAGCGGTCGCGATTCCCAGTCATTCCGGGTCCCATGCTAAACCCTATGGGAGATTAACCATTAGGTCCAAAACGGATTTTATCGGAACATATTTTGATATATCTCCGGAATTAATCGGACGTCAATGGTTATAGTGCCACCGTTGGACTGTCCACGTTATTGGTGTTAAAACTTTGTGTCTTTTGTACACATTCCATCATGAGAACGGGCTTGACCTGACATGACCTCTGACCTGACAAGGTCACATGGCTCATTGACCGTTGAAATTTATATTTAGATTTGAAGCGTTATTAACTTGCTTTCTTCCATTACGACTTGGGCATGCCAACTAATGACAGTCACACGCTCCATCATCACATATAGGTCAAAGTCGAATATATAACTGGAACTCGTTGACCTCTGGATGTCACATCTTTCGATGCCCCGGGAAACGGCGCGAGTTGGCGACGTGTTTTTGCATTACATACGTTTGTGGCGATTTTAAAAGAAATTGAAGCGGTTGCGATTTCCAGTCATGCCGGGTCCCATTCTGAACCCTATGGGAGATTAACCATTAGGTCCAAAACGGATTTTATCGGAACATATTTTGATATATCTCCGGAATTAAACGGACGTCAATGATTCTAGTGCCACCGTTGGACTGCCCACGTTATTGGTGTTACGACTATGTGCATTGCATACACATTCCCGGAATGGGAATGTGAATAATGCATGGGAATGTGTGGTTAGCAATGCTGTGAGAAATACAATTACATAATTGGTTATAACTCATTAACCATTCGTGCTACGGAGTAAATGAGAGCAGTTTCGGAATTAGCGTGTTGTTGCGGATCGAATGAGTTATATAACTGAGACATTCTGGCATTATTGGATTGTTGACCTATGTTGACCTCTGGAGGTCAAACAATTCCATGACCCGTGAAATGCGTCTGCATGGTGGGTCAGGGACTTTGGTACTACTGTCCCACCGAGTTTGGGCGAAATAGAAGGGGTCGTCGATTTCTGCTGAATGTGAATATCGAACTCCTGCCAACTTCACGGACGTGAATTTTTGGGCCACGCTATGCTTGGCCATTCGCGGCAATTTTTTGGGAGCCCCGAGGAAAATTGTTTGTACTCCGTCCAGAATTTCCTCAGCGACGGGAAATTCGGGTCCCGAGTGCGACATTTGGGTGGCTCGGCGCGGGTTCGCGGGGTGTGTTGTACTTAATTGTCCCAAGCGCGAATTTAGCGGGCGCCAGGGCAAATTTTTGGGTTCGGTGAGTTTGTTTTTGATGCCTACTGTACATATTTAGAGCTTCCTACGCGAATTCTGGGTGCCACGACGCGAAATTATGAGGCCCCAGGCAGATTTTTGGGAACTACAGAGCGATTTTTGGGGACCCCAGTGCGGTTCTTGGGAGCCCACCCCTTCAAGAGGGGAAGCATTTTCCTCTTTGGTGTACGCCACTGTGGCTACTCAACGAGTTTCTTTTAGCCGATGGCACACTTCAGAATAGGAAGGCCTTTCGGAGAACAGTCTTTCGTGACCTATTCTGAATTTTCTGGTGTTCGGGTCCATACGATGATATTCCTTTGTGACTGTTGTGGGGTCGAGTTCTACTTTTGTAAGTTCCCTGCGCAATATTTTTGCCCCGGTACGATTCTTCTGGCTCCCGGCGCATTTTTTTCTGGGCCGAAACGCGCTTCTTTTCCAGGGTCCGACTCGTTTTTATGGCGCGGAGGGGGGGGGGTTCTTTGAGGAAACTTTGTGGCCGCAGAGTGACATTCTGGGAAGGAATTGATTTTTGGGAAGCCAGCTGCGACTCGTGGGGCTCTGGTGCGACTTCTGGGGCCCCAGTGTGATTTTCAAGGCAGCGATGCGACTTTTCGTGTCTAGGTGTGACTGTGTGAGCCCCGTCGTCATTTGTTGGCATCCCTCGCGAATGGGAGACAACGCGCGAAAGCTTCCAGACGCAGCCGCCAGAGCGGCGACACATGCGAGTAGGACGTGAATTACCCGTCGCATTAGCCGTGTCCATGCCTTTTGCTCGTGAAGAACGGGAGATTGGAGTGGAAGAAGTTTCCTAAGATTAATTACTTGGTGTTGGGGAGTTTGGAGCTGGGTTCCTGGCCTCGCATATGGGTAACTTATGTGTCCGGGTAGAGCCAGTGGCCTACCGAAGGAGGGGCAAAGGGGACAGTGCCCTTTTGTGTCACAATCCCTCAGAGTCTGTTGGGGCCCCCAAGAATGTCGCCGGGGTACATAAAAATTGTACCGGACCGCTTAAAAATCCCACTGAGCCACAAAGATTGCACCGGAGCCCATGAAAAAAATCACATTGGGGGCCCCAAGAAGTCGAGTAGGGACCGCTGAAAATTACTGGGCCCCAGAAAATGTAACGACGCCCATGAAAATTGCATTGGGGCCCCAAAAATCACTTCATGACTCCCGAAAATGACCCTGCCTGGGGTTTCCAAAAAGTGGGACCGGGGCCCTGAAAATACCATTGGGGCCCCATTAAAGTCACGCCTGGGGACAAGAAGTCGTGCGGGGGTCATCGATAATGACGCTGGGGATCCAAAGAGACTGGTCGGGCCCCTAAAAATCACGCTGGGGGCTCAAAAGTTCGAGCCGGGGGACACAGAAAATAACGCTGGGGCTCCCAAAAAAGTCATGCGGTGCCCATTGAAAATCACGATGGTGGCCCCAAAGAGACGGACCGAGCCCATGAAAATCACGCTAGGGGCTTAAAAGGTCGGGGCAAGCCCATGTGCCATGCCCCCGCTCTTTGAATGATGGGTGGCGTGGCACTCTTTGCTCCTGGATCCGCCGCTTATGCGAGCTGTATATTATGTGATGTGATTTGAATTGTGTACCTGATGTCCTCAGCGGTTGGTGTGATGCTTCGTACATAGTGCACGATATCGTTCACGGCTTATCTCTTATTCCATTCCATCATGTATGCAGCATATATTTTTGGCTTACCATCTGCCTTTTTTGTCATGGGCTAATTAATGCCAATGTGGAAAAGGAATATTAAGTGTCCGGAAGCAACGCATAACAATTTACAATTTGTTCTCGCCTGGGTGTAATTTCCCAACCAAATTATCAAATTGTATATTTGAGACTACCATCACTGTGCATGTAGTGTGAGCATTCCAGACTTAGCTTCGGCCAGGGGATCTCAACATTGCGCACATGGACAGGTCAGAGGCGGATCCAGAAATTTCCATGGCGACACTCGTCTGGGGGGGGGGGGGGGGACATTTCCTCGGTGGACCGCCGCTGCGAAAGTCCCTGGAAGTGCGTATTCTCCTGAATGTCTGTTGAGAGGAATGTAACATTGTTCATTTTACTCACGTTATGTGGCTCTCAGCTAACAGGATTGTGGCTTGTGAGTCAGCCCACGGGTGGTGGCGACTGTTATCAGGATATTGTGACTGGACCGTGAAACCCAAACGTCTTAGTACCTACCAGGCATCCGTTTTAGATAGCGCTACATACCGGACTACGCCCCAAAAATGTGTTTAGCTTCCGTGTGAGGTGACGTCGATGCGAGCGGCCATGTTGGCCGGAGGTGTGCCAGTGTATGTTTAACCAATAGCCGGCGGGCTAAAATGCACGTCATGAACGCGGCAGCCAGAGTGGAGCTACCTCACGGCTGCGGGTACTGGAAATGTATTGCGGAGAGAACTCACCGGGCGGCCTTAGAGTTCAGACTGTACCTGCGGTTGTAAATCGTTGTTGTGGTGTCGACAGAAGGTACTAAATTGCTGTCGACATCTGTCACTTTTCGGCCTCGTCTCATAAAGTATTACTTGAATTAACCTGCCAATATAACGCCAAAAGTTCCGTCGTACTTTGGACGGGTGTTATCGCGACGCGAACCTTCTAGACTCATCACATCGCCAACGAGACTGACTTCACTACATCTGGTGACCGTAGGACCCGGATAAGACTACAACACGCCTTTCAGCAGGCCGAGGAAGTGAAACGACTACCTCAGCAATTCAGTAAGCCCGGGAAAATCCTGAAAAAAAATCCTTCCAAATACACCCGTTCCAATTTTGACCACCAATAGTACTGTCATAAAATTATATAGTCGAATGTTCGCTGTGTAACTGAATACTGTACGTGTGAATTTTTACGTGAATTGGGAAACATAAAAGAGACAGTTTCTTCACAAATCTTGCGAAAATCACACTTAGTGGAATAATAAGAAGTAAATAAAGTAAAGAAACATGACGGAAATTACTTTCGAAAGATTGGCTGATAGTTTTAATCAGATAAGGATGGAGATGCGCGCTCAAGGAATGAGCAAAAATATAAAATAATTTACCGGAGAGAGCCATAATAAATTATGTGATTGGATTAAACAGCTAGATCGCATCAGCTTCAGCATGGACGACGAACAGTTAAGAATAATATGTCTGAAAACCCTCGGTGGACCTGCAGCAGAATTTCTGCAACGTATGCTGTTACATCAATGAAACTTGACGTGGGCAGAGATCAAACAAATTATGAAGGAAAGATATTCAGATCTTTCAGACAAAAAATGCGACTAGGAAGCCTTACGAAAATTAAAACAACACCGAACGGAACTTGCTCAGAAATTTGTGGAAAGAGTCCTTACTCTAGCCAAAGAGGCGTACACTGATCTGAACAGCCCTACCACACGGGGAAATCCTCATGGACGTCTTTAATAAGGGCGTACAGAGTAACCAGCTGGCCGCCAAATTATACAGACACCAATTTAGGAATTTGGAAGAAGCCATGCAATTCGCAGTACCCGAACACAAATTTCGATAGGACCCTGGAACTGTGCAGGGGAATTCAGAAACGAGAAGACGAGCCAATGGACGTCGATGTTATTCAAACAGGAAATGATCGAATTGACAAATTATAAAAATTAGTAGTATCTCTGGGCGAAACGGTATCGAAACTAGCAGCGCAAAAGTTAGACACACCAAAACCACAAACCCAGCCACAGTCTGGACCCCGAGTATTCCACCCATCCTACCCTCAGTATCCGCGACCACCACGACCTTATGTCCCCGGACCCAATTATGGACCTCCTCCACCGCGCTCTCCTGCGGGCCCTAGAGTTTGGAACCAGCAACCGCAAAATCCGTCCTTTCAGTGGACTACCGATGGTAGACCTATTTGCAGAAGATGTACAAAAATCGGCCACATGGGTCGTCAGTGCCGTTCATGCCCAAATCCCCCTAGACAGGCGGGAAGCTAAAAAGCTCCGTTGTAAACGGCCACCACAAAGGAGCTGAAAGTATGAGAAAACAGGAACCACAGAGGAAGGAAAAGAAAAATGTCAGAAGGAAAAGGGACCCCGAAAAACGTAAGAGGAAACAGGATCGAGTTCAACAAGTTCGAATTAAACCTAACACCCCATGTGCTGGCTTAAAATTTGCAATCAGAGAGCATACACACTTGTGGATACTGGAGCGGATATCTCATTAATCTCAAAAGAGTTATTTGACAAAATTGCAGAAGATCAAACCCTCAGATTTTCAGGAGACCAAAAAGACCGCATTCCACTCATATGAGGTAGCGGACATCGATTGAAAAATATCCGAGTACAAACATTCAGAGTCGAAATGAGTAAGTTCAGAAAACCATTCAGCTTCCAAATCGTGGAAAACCTGACACAACAGTGTATGTTGGGAAGTGATTTCTTGACCGAGTTCGGAGCAAAATTAGATTTCGAAGAAAAAGCCCTATGCATTGAAGGAAATATGATACCCAACGCCCACAGCGAACGACTAGTGCGGAGGCGACCTCACTAGTCTGAATCAAAGGACGCATATATATCCCGGCTAATACGGTCGTGGAGTGTCCGGCAGCTGTGAACAGAGTGCAACTAGTGGAACAAACTTGCTATGTGCGGTCACTGGACAACATGCCACTGATTTCCGAGGAGCCAGGCTTGTTTATAGCCGAAGTGGTGGCCAAACCAGCCGCCATAAGCGCTTACCAGTACGGATAATAAATACCACTACCAGATATTTTACGTTGTACCCATACCAAGTGATCGCATCGCTGAGAAAATAGACGACACTGACTTAGAGAATCTGATAGACATGACACAAGACATTGACTTGACCCCGTCAACCACACCCGCTAACCCGATTGAGCAAGCCCATCTGTCTCATCTGACAGGCGCTGACAAAGACGAACTCGAACAACTGTTACGTACCAACGCTAACCTATTTGCTGCGACCGCCGCCGACCTTGGCACGATTGACGTTATACTCATGGACATAGAAACTGCTGACCACCCCCCTATCCGTCAAGCTCCTTACAAAACTCCATTTTCTCAGCGAAAATACGTAGAGGACCAAATTAAAGTTATGCTAGAAGCAGGAATAATCGAGGAGTCCGACCGTCCGTGGGCCGCGCCCATTGTCATCGTACGAAAGAAGGATGGTAGTAACCGTTTTGCAGTCGACTGCAGAAAACTAAATAAATTAACGAAGAAAAACAGTTACCCACTCCCCTTAATAGAAGACATCCTTGCCTCCCTTGGTGGAGCGAACTTCTTTTCATCCTTAGATTTAAAATCAGGATACTGGT
>JAOTOM010001354.1:0-66071 GCA_034440615.1 Ashinkailepas kermadecensis
ATATGCTAAAACGACTGTGAGTTCCATGAAAGATAGAACTGGGGGTGCTCTATGCCGCCCCGCAGTTGTGCTCCGCACCTTCGCGCGATGTTTGCCTTGGATATACCAGTGTTAATTGATTGATATCTGACGTGTGTCCCTTTGGGAAAATAGGCATCGATGGTCCCATGGCATCGGCTTATGAATTTTCAAAAACCACGGCGAATTTTAATCATTTTTATCACCAACGTATCTGATTTCGTCTGAACGTGATGTGGAAAGGCTATCTGAATGTCTCAACATGCAACGAATAGGTAGGTATTTGGTATGTGATGCACATGCGTACAAAGCAGCCTCCCTCAATCATGCTGCTATGTAGGTCAAACAGCGAATAAATATGAAGCCTTGTCTGTATATATATGCCCAGTGAGTGATGCTGAAGTCTTCAAATGAGTAAGTGCAGAAACGGCGGTTGTATCATGATTTTTACTTGTTTAAACCTCACAGTTCCTTGTATGCCCCGAAATGGACATTTGCTGGTGTATTAGAAGACATAAGATAGGCAATATTTTCTTAACTATCGATTTTTCGACGATACCGCGTTGTTTCAATCGACTCAGCTCGTCGAGACGATCAAAAAGAGGTACTATTTGAGCCACTTATCTGGATTGGTTCTCACAGCCAATATGGCGCCGAATGCCGAAAACAGTCTTTTTCAAACGCATTTTGAGAAAAAATGCCGATTGCCCAGCGATCTAATTTTTATGCCAAGTTGTAAGGCACATATGAAGGCAAAATAAAAACAGTAGCCGTTTTTATAACACCACTTTGAAAATTATCGACACAGGCTATTCCAGGTGGTGTATGTGGTCCTTGGTGGGTAAACCTCGGGAGGGTTACATTTATGCTCAGTTGCGTATGGCCAAATCACAGTTCAAATATGCTCTATGTTTTTGTTTGAACAACGAAAAAAACACTACGTGCGAAGTCTCGTGCTGAAAACTATATCAGACTCCTCGTGACCTAGCAACGATTTGGTGAGAAATGGATTATTTTAAAATGATAGCAGTTCTCCCCTCACACCATTAATCGGGACGGGATATGTGGTTCCAGAGGCATGAGTAACATGTGAAGGAGCATTTCTGAGGGGATACTCAACTCGGTCTCGAATGATAATGCCAAGGAAAGCTGTGCTGGACAAACTTGGTGTAGGCCCTGGAACGCTTTACAGCATTGGTGTTCGAGATATTTTAAGTTCTTCTTGTAATTTATCATCAGGGAAATAGTGTGGACATGGCATGGAACGCTGCAAATTCCCTCGTCAAATGTGTGCAATGCAATGCTTTTTTATTTCTCAAAATCATGACCAAGCATGCGCATTTATTTCCGGATTGACCAAGGTGGTACTAATTCCAATACTGAAAGATAAACTAGGAAATGTGTCAGATACAGGTAACTATATATATATCGCTACATCAGCGCGAGCTCAAAGATATTCGAAAAGGTTATCTTGAATCGGAGTACGCCTTTTTACTACCAGCGATAACTAGTTTTGCTTGAAGCTGAACCATTCCACAGACATGGCTATGTACGCTCTGAAGGAGATTGCGGAATGCTATCCACGAAATGATAGAATGAGCATTGCTCCACAAATTATTGTTTAGGGGTTGAACCCTCATATCGTGAAGCTGCTAGTATCATGGAATCGCTTAGAGTTTCCATGTGCAGTGGGGAAATTTGATCTCACATGGGTTTTCCGTGTCGAATGGCGTGAGACAGGGTGGCATATAATATCCATTTTTGTTCAATGAATATCCCGATAACTTGTATTTTCTCTTGACCGAAGTGGATTTGTCTGTCGCACTCGCACTCGCACATTCTCCTTGGTTGGTTATTGGTTTTTAAGCACATCTTACAGTCTTTCGATTGTGAGACTGGAAACTTACCCCTAGACTACTCGTCCCCGCACCTTCTCCTTTGCCACCATGCAGTCTACTGGCGAGTCCTCGCCCCAGCCACAGTGCATTCTGCCGACACTCCCCGCCTTAATTACAGTGCAGTCCACTGGCGGATCATCGCCCTAGTCGCAGTGTATTCTAGTAGCGGACCCTCGCACACCGACAGGCCCTCACCTTCGACACGAGCAGGGAGCACCATGCAAAGACATGACCGAATCTCGGTGCTGAGCAGATCTGACTTCCCAATTAGGTCAGGGATGCAGGCCATGTCCAGCGACGCTGAATCCTGGCTCGAGGAGGCGCACGGTTCTTCCGACGTGTGTTGAAGCTGGAAATGACAGTGGATGAGGGTCAGACACAGTGAGGTACTCTATTCCTCCGACGTGTGCTAAGACTGAGGATGACACTGGAGTAGAGTTATATACAAGGTAAGGTACAATGTTCCTTCGACGTGTGATGAATCTCATGCAAGGTCGGAGTAGCTTACAATCTATGTTAATCCTATCAAAACTCTTGCAATGTACAATTGCAAGAGTTTTGCAATTGCAATGTACACCATATACACATGCTGTTCCTATTTGACAATAACACGATATACGAACACATTTCTACCACATACAAGACAGAGGAGCGAGTTTCATAGCTGACGTTCCTGGCGCGAGGTTAAGGCACTGCAGCCCACACGTGCTCAAGCACATTCTACCTCAGCGAATATAACCAGCTGCTCCCCGAACAACGTACACCTCACCTAGCTCCAGTCCCAGGGTAACACCCGACGTTTGTCACCTTATGTGACCAGGGGCGGATACAGGAGGGGGCACTGGGGGCATCGCCCCCCCCCCCCATGGAATGGGGCGCCCATCCGGAAAGATTCCAGTGCATCCCAGCCTCCGCTCAGCGGATTTTTCAATCAGAGGTGCCTCTCGGAGAGGAATAAAATTGGAAACAAATGCGTCCTTCTTGAGAATATAAGACGTGTGTTTGAGTTCACTTTCTCTCTCCTAGTGTGTTTGAGTTCACTTTCTCTCTCCTAGTTAAACGGATTTTCAGGCAAAGGCAAATTCTCCCACGACCATTTCTGGATCCTTCCCTGCATGCGACCCAATTGACGGAGGCGTCCAGTGCGCGGTCGGCACCACAGAGACAGTATCGCAGACATCAGACTTCTGGCTTTGGCACGCCGCATAATTCGTCAGGGCCCGGCACGAATCGGCAAGTATGATGGATGAACTCCCCATTGGCATACTCTGGCTGAAAGGAATTTACATACAATATACATGGCGCAGCCTTTCTTGGTAGTGCTTTTCCTTACTGGTGTTTTTCCCTCTATGTCATAGATTTTGAAGGTCGTTGCCAGACGTCGCTAGCAGCAGGCATGTAATTTGCTTACGCAACATATATTTAGCACGAAACCTGGTCTCGATAATCTCATTTTCACTCTATATTTTAGTTGTCATTCGTCCCAATCTTGTCCTTCATATGTGGGTCGATAGCATCCACACCAACTCAATCTGTCGATAGCACCACACCTCCTTAAATTTTGCTCAAGCTTTGTCCGGGGACTCCATCTTAGACCCGAAACACGATTCTGAAAGTTTCATGTGTCTCTGGCCAGCAGTTTTCCCTGTACGGTGACGTAAAATATGACGTCATGCCACAAACTGATGTTTAAATTCATGTATCTCTGGAACGGGGAAATATTTGCGTCATCCGAAAACTGTTGCGTGGAGCCCATATACCTACACTACTTCACGATACATTTGCCAATACATTTCCCCAAATTTTGCAGATTTTTTCCCAAATTTTGTATATAATTTCGATGTTAGAAAAACATCCTCTCGATTTTCTTCAACCATCATTTTATTTTATTATAAGCTCCACTTCGTATTGGCACCATCGATAAATGGAGTGTGACCTCAACTCAACTGAACAGAACAGTGTGCAAACAGTCCGTGTGTTGGCGGGTGAGTGCGGCGCGACAGTGTGCAAACATTCCGTGTGTTGGCGGGTGAGTGCGGCGCGACAGTGTGCAAACAGTCCGTGTGTTGGCGGGTGAATGCGGCGCGACAGTCCGTGTGTTGCGGGTGAGTGCGGCGCGACAGCGGCAGGGCGACGGGCCGCGGCGGCGCCTGGATCACGGAGGAGAGACAGACGGTCTGCCGCCCCTCCTCTGACCTTTACTTACTTGTGAAAGCGCGGGATCCGAACCACAATTGTCTCAATGCGTCAGAGCGTTGATGTATTTATTTATTGATGGTCTAACTATGCCGTTGCCAATCTGACAACACACTGCTACATAGGCACGCTCTGAACAGCTACCTCAACAGCCTGAAGTTCGGGCTTGTACCAGATGAGGTGATAATCATGGGGAAACTTCCGAAAAAATATGCATTTGTGGTTCAAGGTGCCGTGCAACGGTACCACTGGGAGAACGCACATGCGACTGTTCACCCATTTGTCGTTTATATCGCAATTGCCGATGAAGCAGCTAGTGCGTTCCACGACAGATCGACCAAAAAGTGTCAAATTTTACACCCACTTAATTTGTATTTGAACAACAATTGGTGTGCAGGGCAGTCTTGTGCTCTGAACACACCTGAACAAGTTTTAGCCCGATCCGACCAACTGTTTCGGAGTTATAGTCTACGGCAGTATTTTGAGGTCACACAACAAGGGTATCTTTGGCGATAGATATCTCATCGATAATGAAGAGAAAGTGTGGCATATTATGCATCTTTGAGAAGAAAATAATTCAAGGAAACACATCCGTGATAAAATATCAATATTTATATCGCTTGACCTCGTGACCCTATGACCTCGAGAACTCGTGACCTTCTGTGACCCCAAACCCATTGAAATTGATAAATTTGATGGCAGAAATGCAAACGGGCATGATTTGGCTGCCATATAAAAACTTCTTTTTTTTAAATGCGTTTTGCTTGTAAATACCCCATGTAGGCGTCCGTTGTCTACGTTTCTATGGCTTTCCAATTTTCGGAAAGGGCGGATTTCGAGCAAGTTGTCTCATATTGGAAAACTACGGGGATCGAACAATGTAATAAAAAGGGTGATATAAAAACGTTTGCTTAACACAAAATATTTTAAGCTTATTCATGTTAGTCTTATAGTTTGCCTTAATAAAGTTCACAAAGTTCAGGGTCACCCATTACTGATAGGTTGGGTATTGGAATTTATGGGCACATCGACTGCGTCGATCATGCAGCGCCCAATCTTCGTCAGTTAAACAATGGTACATGCACGAAGGTCAGTCGACGGGACAACTGCATGTGAAGAGGTCGATGTACGTGTGACATCATGCCGTGCTACGATCCTCATTTTATCAGGTGTAAAAGCGAGTTAATGAGGGCATAAATCAAAGAAAACTTGATTTCTGATAGGAAGCGGAAGAGCCGTCCAGATTGAACATTTGATGACTCGTCCCCTAATACTTTCCTAAGGGATAGAGAGGTACGTCCAAAGTGACGCCTTCGCTCATGGGTAAGTTGGCTGCAGGCAATCGGCATGTGCCGCACTGACAGTGCAGCATGGCACCTTGGACACAGCGGTCTGCCACCGCCGGTCAGAAGGTATTACCGATAGGTCATCTATAGGCTTATCTACGTGTGACGACGTAATTTTACTTCGGAACACCTGGTGGACTGGTAATAGAAACATCTGAGCATGCTGGCCTCACAACAAGAAGTACAATTGTGCCTGCATTCTACCTGTCGGCATCATTTGCATGGACGTACAGTCGAATCCCTATCGTAATGTAAAGACGCGCGTTTTCGCCACGGCATACATAGCGTGTGCCGGAAAACATGAACATATTCACAAGCTTCCTGTGGTTCCATTGCTCAAGTATTGGGCACTCCCTGTATGTTGCACATTATTGCACGTTACTACACTGCATTAAGCAGTGTACAATCGAACAACGATGAGATAGAACAACGAAATAAACATCAGATGATGAGAACTTGCTTTTCCAGCTTACACATTTGTAGCTCTCCAATGCAGCTCTTGTAGCTTCCTTAAGAAGGGTTGAACATTTTATGATCACCATAGTGTCGTAGCATATTTCCGTGTAGCGGCGCAATTTTACTTCGGAATATCTGGTGGTTACTTACAACACGTACTGAATGCCATCAAACATGATAACGATGCAGTCTGACCATATTCGAACATCACAACAAGAAGTACAATTATGCTTTCTTTCCACCTGCAGAGCATCATGTATATGGACGCACAGTCAACACCTATTACAAGCCACTCTTTGCTGTCACAGTGCACGTAGGCTTTGTCCGGAAACATCATTTTCACAACCTTTATGTGACTTCGTTATTCACATTCTGGGGACACTGTGCATGTGGGCATTCTGCATGGGACTCTACTGCACAATGGTACACATGTTAGGACAATGAAAGCAGATAAAACGGCGTCGATTTGGCTTTGATAACCTAATCGTTACAAACGGCGTCGATTTCGAAGTTCGCTGAAACCGAATTTTGGAGGTGAACATGGAATCTGGGGCCGTGGGCACCTTAGGAATTGTGAAACTATTCTCGGAAAATTCGAGATAAAAAAATTGGAACTGTTTAGCGTTGCATTTTTGCGCAATGGGTGAAATATGATGTTGCCAGGCCGTTTTGTGATTTTTGGTGACTGCAACGCCTAGTAGTTCATCATATCTGGTAATAAAAGCGGGGCGAACAGCTTGGAATTCCGGAAATGTTTTTTTTTAGATAGTAAATATCAATTGGCAGGTTGGTTATTGGTTTTACGACACGTCGACCGTTGAGTCATATAGCGTCGCCAATCACTCACGCCGATTAGTCGCGGGCGAAGAGTAGCGACAGGTGAGACTCGAACCCACAATCTTTCGATTGTGAGACGAGCATCTTACCCCTAGACCACTCGTCCCCTATCAATTGGCAGATGATCTTAAGACGGCATCTGAAAGAAGTCGTCCGGGCGCATCGCTTTGGCCTAGGATATATTTTGTTAATCGGTGAAAGTTGTTTAACGAGTTAATTTTGGGATTACATATACATTCAAAAATTTGTAGAGCTTTGAATATGGCATATTTCAAAGACTTCTCAACAGGTACAGATAGCCAGCAGCCAACGAAATATATTTTATTTGATGGAAAGTCAATTTCGAGTTTAAACGTTTCCGCAAAATGAATTTTACATATTTGTCGATTTTGGCATGCTTTGTTCTTCTAAGCTTGTCAGAGTTCCGAATTTTGTTTGCATCAAGTTTCACTTCGGTGTATCCTTTTCATTTGTTTCTTTTCTGACGCCGATTGTGAAAAAAAAAATCTTTAAAAATCGGATATTCAAAAAATTGTTTGACAAATTTCAAATTGGAAATTTCACACACAAAGCCACACCTCTAGTAATGTCAGGATTCTCACGTTGTCACTGGGGCTTACCGATACTTTAGCAACAATTTTTTTATTATTCGCTTTGTATGGCGACGATAAGAATCGACACAGCAACTATCATAATTGCTTGTAGCGTTTATGTAAGTAAAAAAAATTGACCACGCCTCTTTCCACCAGGCGTTTTCGAAAACTGATTCGTACACTGATCCGGCTCTGCCAAGCCTATTATCGTTTCCTTCCCGATATTAACCTATCTGTTGTCCACCGGCATTAATGCCGGCGCCTTTATCTCCCTCGGAACCGCGACCAGGCTGGAGAGTATTGAGCTATGTACGGATGGGAAGTACGGATATATGTACGAAGTACGGATTGGGTGGGATGGAAGACATACGCGAGAGAAGCACCTTGGCTTTTATTTGCCTTTAACACATAGTCATCAGCAGTCCAGAGAGACGATGCTTTTTATTCAGCACAAAATGATAAACCTGGCTAACACTTGGACGCTAACACAAAGTGATCCTCATGCTTCTTATAGGTACCTACCTACCGCGTCAGATGCAATATGTAGGTAATATAACGTCATTCAATAGGGTCGGGCTGCGTTGTTTCCATGTTTGATGTTATTCTGTGCATATCAGTTGCTCCGAAGTACAATTGCGTCGCCATGCGTAAATAAACCCATAAGTGACCTATCGGTATCTAGTGACCTTGAAATTAGTCATGGTTTTTAAAGGAAACTATAAGATTCACATTAAAAAGGTAGGAATGTGTTTTTTTTATAAAAACGTTTTCCCATCATATGTCCGTATGTCATTGTTCTACCTCATGTAGCTTTCCAATGAAGAAAGCTTACACGAAATCTGCCCTACCCGGAAAACGCAAAATCAAAAAGTCATGACGAGCGGAGTATCGGATAAGAACGCATTTTTTAAAAACTTTTCGTTTGGTCAGCAAAATCATGTCCACTTTTATTTCCGCTGTCAAATTTGTCAATTTCGATGGGCTAGGGGTTACGGGAGGTCATGAGGCACGAGGTCATGAGGCCGCGAGGTCAAACATAGGAAATACTGATATTTTATTTCGGGAATGTTTCAGTTGATCCTTTTTCTTCTGAAATATATAATATTTCCCGCCCTTTCCCCTTCTTATTGGTGAGATATCCATCGTCAAACCAACCCATGTTATTTGACCTAAAAATAATGCCGGAGGCTGTAGCCCAAAATCCGTTGGCCGAATCGGGCGAAATTTGCACAGCCGTATTCAGATCTAAAGACTACCCTGTGAGCAAGCAAGCAAGCAAACAAGTGAGCAAGCAAGACGAATTTTGGTCTCAATCAAAATGTATGGGACATTGATCGATTTGTCGTGGAACGCACCAGCTACTGCCCTCGATCTTCCAACGCTCTAGATGGTCACTTTATTCTGATGATAAATCGCATTACCCAAATATTATCCGGTCCAGTGACGTAACGACGGTACGTAACGACGGGACATTGCAACATCAGCGGGACGTGTCTCCCTACGGTCCAGTGACGTAACGACGGTACGTAACGACGGGACATTGCAACATCAGCGGGACGTGTCTCCCTCCGGTCCAGTGACGTAACGGCGCAGGCATCCTAAAAAAAACGACCACGTGCCTGGCAACGACAGCTGCCAAGCCGGTCGGATCGGCACTAGCGCACCATGTCCAGGGAGCGCTCTGGTTGTGGAGATGATTCGGCACTGTGCTACTTGGCGTCTAGCTCTCTGTTCCCAATAAGAACGGAGAGCGCACCCGACCTACGCCATACATTCTGAATTCTTGTGTCGTATGTTATGATTGGACATCTCATTTCCAGAAATCGAAATCCGTACAGACAAATTGCATTCGTTTCCCTTTGGATCGCCTTACTCTTGGGAGGGTCATGAAGTCCTTCGTTTAAATTGCGAAGCCTGCTGTGTTTAGCTTTTTCATAGCGGGCCACAACGCCATCACAACGTTGTTCATTGAATCTTCTGGTAATTGGTATTGTACGTCAATACTCAAGCAGGGTTTGTAAAGCGCATACCACATGATTTACTCCATCACAAGGTGTTATTGTTCACCACGCTCAGAAGAGTAAACGGGCGAATGGGGAACTTCCACACATGCGTTGTATTTTTCATTGTTATTCTGAGCTGATTTGCAACACAGCACTAATCATGCAACATCACAGCCACACCCTTCGGCACGCCGCAGAATCTCTGCAAACGTTGAATCCAACGTCCAACGGTCGGCCGCGTCCAACCGCCGCTCAATCCCTGCATACGTCCAAACCAACGTCCAACGGTCCGCAGCGTCCATTTCCAATCCAACGTCCAACGTCCGGCAGAGTCCACGTCCAACCCAACGTCCAACGGTCGGAAACATCCACGTCCAACGGTCGGCAACGTCCACGTCCAACGGTCGGCAGCGTCCAGCCGCCGCTCCCTGACGCGCACAGCGAGCCCTCTCCAAGCAATTATTGGATTATATTCTGCGGAGCAATTATTAGGTCACATTTACAGTGCAGAATGCTCGCATTGCAAACGCTAACTAATAATTATCCAATATATGAGTGCCCATGGACTTCGCTTATGACGCCATTATGATGTCACTATGAATGACCGGACGTTGATCTTTTAAAACGAGGTACACTAGATACTCATGTAGGTGTGTGCACAATTTGAGCTGTCTACCTCAATTGGTTCCAGAGATATTTCGCGGAAGCAAAATGAGGAGGGGAATGTTCTCTTCACTCTTGTAGGTATTACCTCTGAAATTCCTGGGTTAAGCAATCTTTAAGACAATAGAGATTCTCCAATCTTCTAAATGTGAAGCTCTTTCGATTAAGACCAAAATCGCCCCTGTAACTAGCATACTTTGTCCGCAATGATTTATGGCCAGTCTTCCCTCGAGTTATCACAGTGTGCGCCGGTGCAGCGCACGGCGTGCTGCCGGATCTCCAGCCGACTGGTGCGGCGGGCCGTGCCTGGACATGAGCCGGGCAGCCGGCACGGAGCCGGCACGGAGCCGGCACGACCTCGGTACCGACCGGCACACAGCACCAGGTCACGCACGCCGCCTGGCGGACCGGTCAGCGCCCAGTCACGGTACCGCCGTGCCGCGCCGTGCCGACCGCCGGCCACAGAGCGGGCTCGTGCATCGTCAGACCTGCCGCCTTTTGTCGGCCAGTCTGTCCACGTTGGGTGACTGCCAGATGCGGATTGTCGGACGGATGCGAGGTGGTGTTGCAATCCTGTTGCCATGCGACGGTCTTGCTACCCAGTAAGAGGCTCTGCCACGGCAAAATGATTGGAAATGGTGGGATGGGGGGGGGGCTGCTGGAGAGGGAGGGGTACGAGTAGAGCTTACGTCCATGCATGCCTTGTGCCGCTCATGGACATAGCGTTAACCTAAAAATAAGCACCCATCCTCTGAACTTCAGCTCATGCACTAATCCAACTGACAAATAGTTGTATGATGCTGTCCCACGAACTAATTGCAGTCGTGGCAACAGCACGTGTCTGAACGCGGGTGAGCTCACCAATGCAAGCACACATACACAGAGCACACCGCTGCATGAGAACCGCTGCATGTTGCAAACACGTCCGCAGAAAGAACCTGCGGTGTTTCTCAACGGAACGAACAACTTCAACAAGACCCTTACTGCCAAATAGGCATGCAAAATGAGAGCCATGACGAACCACACACACGACTGCACGGAAGCGCTTGCGAATCTAGTGTCCAGTGGAGTCATGCGCCCCTCCCGAGCAAGGGCGTCGCCACCGGGGGGGCAGGGGGGGCAGTCGCCCCCCCTGCCGTGAAACAGGGGGGGCGCCGCCCCCCCTGAAATTTGAGGAGGCCCCTATCCGCAAATGCACAGCAAAAAAGGTGAGTAAGGAGGCCGACGGGACAGAATATCATGCTGTCAATGAGGCCTCAAAACTGACGAGGCCACCAGGAAATATAATCAGGTCTCTATAAGAGACGTAGAACAGAGATTGGGAGGAGGCCCCCAGGACGAAAAGGAGGCCCCATGACGAAAAGGAGGCCTCAAGACGTAGAAGAGAGATTGGGAGGAGGCCCCCAGGACGAAAAGGAGGCCCCCAGGACGAAAAGGAGGCCCCCGGGACAAAAAAGGAGGCCCCCAGGACGAAAAAGAGGACCCAAGACGTAGAACAGAGATTGGGAGGAGGCCTCCATGACGAAAAGGAGGTCTCAAGACGTAGAACAGAGATTGGGAGGAGGCCCCCAGGACGAAAAAGGAGGCCCCCGGGACGAAAAGGAGACCCCAGGACGAAAAGGAGACCCCATGACGAAAAGGATGCACCCAAGGACGAAAAGGAGGCCCCAAGACGTAGAACAGAGATTGGAAGGAGGCCCCCCAGGACGAAAAGGAGGCCCCCAGGATGAAAAGGAGGCCCCAGGACGAAAAGGAGGCACCAAGACGTAGAACAGAGATTGGGAGGAGGCCCCCAGGACGAAAAGGAGACCCCAGGACGAAAATGATGCACCCAAGGACGAAAAGGAGGCCCCAAGACGTAGAACAGAGATTAGGAGGAGGCCCCCGGGACGAAAATGAGGCCCCCGGGACGAAAAGGAGGCCCCAGGACGAAAAGGAAGGCACCAAGACGTAGAACAGAGATTGGGAGGAGGCCCCCAGGACGAAAAGGAGGCCCCCAGGACGAAAAGGAGGCCCCCAGGACGAAAAGGAAGCTCCCAGGACGAAAACGAGGCCCCCAGGACGAAAGACGCAGTCCATGCGCCCCTACAATCAACCAACCAACCCCAGCACGAAAAGGATGCACCAAAGGACGAAAAGGATGCCCCAAAGACGTAGAACAGAGATTGGGATGAGGTCCCCAGGACGAAAAGGAGGCCCCCAGGACGAAAAGGAGGCCCCAGGACGAAAGGGAGGCCACCAGGACGCAAAGGATGCCCCTAAGACGTGGAACAGAGAATGTGAGGTGGCCCCCAGGACGAAAAGGAGGCCCCCCAGGACGAAAAGGATGCCCCATAACGCAAAGGAAGCCCCCAAGACGTAGAACAGAGATTGGGAGGAGGCCCCCAGGACGAAAAGGAGGCCCCCAGGACGAAAAGGATGCCACATAACGCAAGGATGCCCCAAGACGTAGAACAGAGATTGGGAGGAGGCCCCCAGGACTAAAAGGAGGCCCCAGGACGAAAAGGAGGCCCCCAGGACGAAAAGGATGCCCCATAACGCAAAGGAAGCCCCCAAGACGTAGAACAGAGATTGGGAGAAGGCCCCCAGGACGAAAAGGAGGCCCCCGGGACGAAAAGGAAGCCCCAGGACGAAAAAGAGGCCCCAGGACGAAAAGGAAGGCACCAAGACGTAGAACAGAGATTGGGAGGAGGCCCCCAGGACGAAAGGAGGCCCCCAGGACGAAAAGGAGGCCCCCAGGACGAAAAGGAGGCTCCCAGGACGAAAAGGAGGCCCCCAGGACGAAAGACGCAGTCCATGCGCCCCTACACTCCAACAATCAACTAACCAACCCCAGGACGAAAAGGATGCACCAAAGGACGAAAAGAATGCCCCAAAGACGTAGAAAAGAGATTGGGATGAGGTCCCCAGGACGAAAAGGAGGCCCCCAGGACGAAAAGGAGGCCCCCCAGGACGACAACGAGGCCCCCCAGGATGAAAAGGTGGCCCCCAGGACGAAAAGGAGGCCCCTAAGACGTAGAACAGAGATTGTGAGGTGGCCCCCAGGACGAAAAGGAGGTCACCAGGACGAAAAGGAGGCCCCTAAGACGTAGAACAGATATTGTGAGGTGGCCCCCAGGACGAAAAGGAGGCCCCCAGGACGAAAAGGATGCCCCATAACGCAAGGATGCCCCAAGACGTAGAACAGAGATTGGGAGGAGGCCCCAGGACTAAAAGGAGGCCCCAGGACGAAAAGGAGGCCCCTAGAACGAAAAGGAGGCCCTCAGGACGGAAAGGATGCCACCGAGACGGGCAAGAAGCCACCCAGGTTAGACGAAAAGGCTTCCGATGGGTGGCAGGATATTCTTAAGTTGGAAAACGAGGCCCCCAAGACGGAAGATGCCCCTGCAATATAAAATTAAGACCTGATAGGGAGACTTCTCCGGACGCAATAGGGGCCCCAAGACGGGTAGGAAGGTTTCCGCAGGAATGAGAGAAGGCCACCGAGACCAGCCAGATGAGGCCCATATTTTTGAAGAGGAAGAACCTGGAAGAGAAGATCTAGGACTAGGACGCAAAAGCACCCTGCTAAGAGGATAATGAGGCTCCAGACACAGATGAGGAGGCCCCCATGACGTGAGAGGAGGCCCCTAATTTGAAAAAGGAGTCACCTAGGAGAGGGTAGGAGTCCCCAGAAATCAAGAGAGTGTCAAAAATGGCACGGAGGCAACCAGGATTGCAAAAGAGGCTCCAACACCGGAAAGGAGGCCCCAGAATATGAGAGGAGGCCCTAAGACGGAAAAGGAAGGAAGATATGAGATGAGGTTTCGGAGACGCAAAAGCAGGCCCCAAACGGGCGAGGTTCCACCGAGATAGAAAAGGATGATCCAGAGACGTGGCAGGAGGCACCTAATTCGGAAGAGAACGACACAAGATTGGAAACGAGACCCCATGATGAACGAAGAGGCCCCTAAAATAGGAGAGAAAGGCCATTGGATAGGAGAGATGGCTCCCAAGCGGAAAAGAAGGCTCGAAGACGGCTAAGAAGGTCCCCGGGAAATAACAAGGCCACTAAGATAGGAAAGGTTGCCAGTGATTTATCAGAGGCGGCGCCTGGGAGAGAAGAGGAGTCCACCAGGAGATAAGAGACCACCCCTAAGATGGGTAAAGATCGAATCCCAAGCGCAAAGCAGGAGAACGCAGAGCAGGAGGCTCCCAAGACGTGAGAGGAGGCCCCTAATTTGAAAAAGAAGGCCTCTAGAAGAGAAATCAGGCACCTGCCGGACTCGGGAAGGAGTAGGTCTCTAGGACCAAATGAGGTCCCGAAGACCGGAAAGAGTTCCCAGGAAATGAGAGGAGGCCCTTAAGATGGGATTGATAGCAGGTATGGAAGGAGGTGAGGTTTCCAAAATTGAAGATCCCGCAAGACGGGTAAGGCTTTGCCAGGATAAAGGAGGAGGCACACGAGGCGTGGCAAGAGGCCCCTAATTTGGCAGAAAATGCCCCTCGAAGATGAGAGGAAGCCCCATGCCATGTTAAAGGGGCCCCAAAATGCAAGAGGCCCTCCAAGATGGGAGAGGAGGACCATTGAATACGGAGGAGGGTAGGACACACAAGGAGACATCGAAAACCGGCAAAAAGGCTCCAGGAAATGAGACGACGCGACAGGAGGCCTGTAATTTGCAAGAAGAACCACCTAAGAAATAGTAAGAGTCGAGTCTGGGTATTTTAAAATCACGATATGGGCCCCAAAAGATCCGGCCGGGGCCCCCGCAAATTACGCTGAGCCTGGGGTACCGAAAATTGACGCCCGGACCACGAAAATCATGCCAGGGGCACGACAGGTCGTGCCGTGCCCCAAAAGTCTCATTGGGACCAAAACAAATGACGCCGGAGCAACGAAGAACAATCCGGACATGAATAATCACTCTGTGGGCCCAACAATGATGCCAAAAGCTTCCAAAACGCATTGGACCCCAAAAAGTGTCGAGGCCACTATAGCTCGCGCTAGGGATCCAAGAAAATGACGTCGGGGCACAAAAGATCACATTGGAGCCAAAGAAGTCGCGTCGCAGCCCTTGAAAATCACACTGGAGGCCCAGAAGGTCGCGCCGGGGCCCCAAAAGTTGCAGCTGCCCCCAAAATCAATTTTAACCGGAATGTCACTCTGGGACGGAAAAAACTCCTTCAGTGGCCGCAGTGCTATATCAAAGGGGCAAATGCCCCCTCCATCCTGAGAGGGATAAGCTCCCAAGAATCGTGTCGGGGGCCTCAAAAATCGCGCTGGGGCACCAAAATTCGCGTCGGTCCACCAGAATTCGCGTGTGTCTCCAAATAAATACGGCGAGCCCCGGAAAACTCGCTCCGAGGCCCGAAAAATTGCGACAGGAACCGCCAAAATCGCGTTGGGGCCACAGCTAAATACAACGCATCGCACAAACTCGAACCGGGCCCCCCAAATATCGCGCTTGGGACCCACAATTCCCATCGGTAGTCCCGTCGAGGCTCTACAAAATTGCCGTCTAGGGCCACACGTAAGCACAGTGTGACCACAAACACAAACACAAATCAAGCTGGAGCCCTCCAAAATAAGGATGGATTCCAACAATTAAATACCCAGGTAAAAAAAATGGCTCTGGAGCACCGAACATATTATCAGATGCCTTCACAAATTGCGTACGGCACCGAAAAACAAACCGGATCTCGAACAATCGAGGTGGGATACAAAAACATGGCGCCAAGTGCTCGAGAAATCAGGCCGGGATTCGGACTTTAAAAAAAAATCAGAAAAGTTTCACAAAATCGTATTGAGCCCAGAAAACTGGGGTTGGGTCTCCGGAACCACGCGCCTGGGTGCGATAAGCCACTCTGGGACCTAGAAACATCGTACCGAAGCCCCAAAATTGTACTTGGGCCCCACAAGTGTGCGTCAGAAGCCCAAAATAAACACATCGGGACCCCAAGAGCACAACGGGGGCCGAAAATACAACTGACCCTCCAAAGCGCAGTCTCACAAAAAGCGACAGGGCCTTAACACAAGCGTTGCAGCCATAAATATACATACCGGGAGGTCTAAAAATACACCGGAAGCTCTCAAGGCACACAGGGGTCATGATAACGCACAATAGCCTGAAAAGGTGGCTGGGGCCGCAAAAGGCAACATGGTTCCAAAACAAACAAAAAGACCGGCGCTAAATAAACACATTGGGATCTTCGAAAACGCCCTGACACGTCAAAATCCTCGGTGTGCAAAAATTCAACAAACCCTAAAACGAGCAGGGGGTTCGAAAATGCTTTAGGCCCCTAACAAAAATGGATTGGAGCCATAATACACAATCATAGACCAAGAAAGACGCAACGGGTAAAAAAAAACGCCGAGGATTGGCCTCGGTTCGGTATCCAATCTGGGAGGATAGCAGCAAAGATATGAAGTGCATCAAAGCTCAGCGGAAACAGCATTTCATAGCTACCAGAAAATGTGGGAAGTAGGAAACTAATGATCGAATTTAATCAATCGACTTTTCGAAGCGAACGCCCATGCGAATCATTCCATCACGCCAAATATGGTGCAAGTCTATCATGTGGCAGCAATTAGCAAAACGCAGAAGGCCTAGCAGAAACCATAGCATCGCACGAAGTGTGGCGAATGCACCGAATACGAAAAATGGGTGTGCACGTGCACTGACGTTGCCGTCGTGGCGACCGGGTGCTATGAACTGCAATGCCTGAAATTGTAAAATTTTGTATTTTAAAGTTGTGGGTAATACATTTTACTTTGAAGTTATGGGCCTAATACATCTTCTAAACCCTGCTCGTTTTAGGGCTTTGTTGCGTTTTTTGTGCACCGAGTATTTTTTACGTGTCGGGGCGTTTTCGAAGATCCCGATGTGTTTATTTAGCTCCCGGTCGTTTTGTACGTTTTGGAACCATGTTGCCTTTCGTGGCCCCAGCCTCTTTTCCAGGCCCTTGTGCGTTCTCATGGCCCCTGTGCGCCTTGCGAGCTTGTAGTGTATTTTTCTTAGAGCTCCCGGTATGTTTATTTAGGGCTGCAACGCATGTTTTAAGGCCCTATCGCTTTTTGGGAGACTTTTGTGCGCTTTGGAGGGTTAGTTGTACTTTCTGGCAACGTTGTACTCTTAGGGTCCCGCTGTGTATATTTGGGGCTTCTGACACACATTTGTGGGGCCCCAGTATGATTTTGGGGCTTCGGTGCGATTTTTTCTGGGTCCCAGCGCGACTTATCGCGCCCAGGCACGTGGTTCCGGAGACCCAACTCCAGCTTTCTGGGTTGAACGCGATTTTTGTGGATCTTTTCTGTTTTTTTATTAAAAGTCCGAATCCCGGCCTGATTTTTCGAACCTCTGACGCCATGTATCCCACCTCGATTTTTCGAGATCCGGTATGCTTTTCGAAGTCATACGCAATTTTTGAAGGCATCTTGAACAAAAATGTTCGGTGCAACATAGCCATTTTCCTGACCCTGACATTTATTTGCTGGAATCTCTCCTTTTTTTGGAGGGCTCCGGCTTGATTTTTTTGGGATACCGATCCGGGTTTGTGGTATAGGTGTAATTTCAGCAGTGTGAGGTAACTTATCAAGGGATACCAAAAGAAAACCTTAGAACTGAGTGGTGGAGTTAGGGTTGAAATCCGACCAATCAGAAATCATAGTGGTAGATTAGGCCCCTCCACAGGACAATTTCGTTGATGACTAATTATATTATTTCGAAATGTACCCTTTGACAAAATAGCGGTCGAAATCCAAGGACTTTTTAATGGGCGTAGGTGCCCTCCCCCCCTGCAAATCCGTTTGCCCCCTCCTGCTTGACTCAAATACAGGTACTCCACTGGTCCCTCAATAATTTTCCGAAACATACGCCCATGGAGAAAAGCCAACATTGAGGGGACAAATTACCCCTCATAAGCATGCAATACAACATCCATGCCCCATATGAAATGGGATGAATGATGTTTTTAAATGCATTTTCTTCCAACAAACTTCTTTTCTGTTATTACAGCCTGCATGCGATGCGCCCCTAAACCACAATAACTAACTAACTAACTTACAGCCTGCATGATTAGAGCTTCCCAGCTTCCATACCCTCTCAACGTCATTTACAAAACGGCACAGCACAGCGAAAACGATGGGCGTGACGGCGTGGAATGTGAAGGCTTGGATTATGTATGTACTGACATTGTTGCATTGTCAGTTATGCATTGGTGTTCAATGCTTGTTCTTGCCGTGAATTTATTCGCTGAGGATATATTTTAGCTCGTGTGACAGTTGCCTTGCAGCCAGCACCAAATGTTATAAAAAGAAACAACTTCCTAAGATGACGCTAAAAAAACTAATGCAATCCACTTCTCGTTGTCACCTTTACGAAATTGTCGTCCTTGGACTGAGAAATGGTCGTTCAAGCTTTGCTTATGACATCAAGCTGATGGGAATAAATAACAGTAGTGATGAATCTAGCTATATTCAGTTAGACTTGGAGGACTTAAAAGTGGGTTGATCAATGGCAGATATCTGTAAGATATGCTTAGCATCAGCCCCGCCAGCTCGCTGCAATCTAGAGGCCAGCGGGAAGATTCGAGAAAGCATTGAGACGATGGTTTGTTTTGTCACTTATGCATTTATCCAAATATTACTTATTTATACCCTGGTATGGCCCAGTTTTCAGTCAAAATGATTAGTGCTATTGCGTTTTGAGTAAATGATGCACCATGCCAAGAACAAACAAAAACCAATATGAAATCATGTTCCCCATCCTCGAACCATAGTATAAGAGCCTAAAAACAATATGAGACCCTAACACAATGGAGGCCCCCTTTCGGGTAACAGGAGGCCCCCTTTCGACCTTGCCCCCCCTGGAAGAATTTCGTGGCGACGCCACTGCTCCCGAGGCCGATTTTTGCCTAATTTTTGCGCCGCACTGGTATTTTCTCGAAATCTAAGAATATTTCATGATATAAATGTTGTGTTAAACAGACCCGACGATTGTCAGCTGCTCAAGTCTGATGAGTTTTTGTCCAAATCGGAGAAAATACTTTTTTGCCACCCCACAAACCAGGTTTTTGCATCAGCTTCTGATACGTTATACTTACACTAAGCTAGACTAAACAGACTAGGTACAATGAGCGAGTTCTGCATAATTTGATCGTGGACCAGCGGCGTACCAAGAGCGGGGGGCAAAAGGGACAGTTGCCCGCCTGAGAGATTGCGGGGCCCCAAGAATCGCGCCTGGTTCGGAAAAATTGTACCGGTGCCCCTAAAAATCCTGCTGGGGCCCCAAAAATCGTACTGAGCCCTCTGAAAATCACATTGGGGCCCCAAAACGTCGCGTCTGGGCCCCTGAAAATGACGCTGAGGGCCACAAAAACGCACCAAAGTCCTTGAAAATCACATTGGAGGACCAAAAAAATGATGCCGGGGCCCCAAAAAAGTTTTGTCAGGGCAAAGAAAAGGCCTCTGAAGGTGAACATGGCGCCCCTGTAAATCGCACGCGGAGCCCAAAAAATTCGGGCCGAGGCCACTGCAAATCACGCTAGGGTCCTTAAAAGCCATGCCGGGGCCCATGAAAGTCACGTTATGTGCTCCAAAAGGTCGGCCGGTGCCCCTGGAAATTACGCTGTGGGCACTAAAAGGTCCGGCCGGGGCTCCTGAAAGTCACGATGGGGGCCGAAGAAAGCTCACCTGGAAATGATGCTGTGGCTCCAAAAAGATTCGGACCCCTGCGAATCACGCTGGGGCACAAAGGGTCGAGCCGGGCCCTTGAAAATCGTGTTGGTGCATCCAAAAAGTTTGACCGGGCCCCTGATAATCACGCTGGGGCCGCCAAAAGTTGGGCCGGGGTCCTTCAAAATCACGCTGGAGCTCCCAAAAGGTTGGGCCGGGGCACCCTGAAAATCACGCTGAACCCGGGGGTCTCAGACAGTCGCACCCGGCCCTTAAATATTACGCTATGGGTTCAAAGTGTAGCACCGGGGCCCCAAGTCTCATCGGAACTCGAAAAAATGAAGCCGAAGCATGGAAAAATTAACACGGACATGGAACATCACTCCGGGGCCCCAACAATCGCGCCATAAGTCCCTAAAACGTCCCTAAAAAGCCATCTTCTACTCAGAAGGGTGTCATCGGCTGATAAAAAAAAACTCGTTAAGCAGCCGCAGTGGCGTACCAAATGGGCCAATGACCCCCACCCCCCCAATTCTGAGAGGGTAGGCCCCCAAGAATCACGCCGGGTTCCCAAGAATCGCGCTGTGTCCCAAAAAATTAGCGTCGGGGCCCCATAATTCGTATAGGGGCTCCAAATAAGTACAGCGACCCAAGAAAACTCGCGCCGGGGCCGGTTCGCTTGGCGAGTATAGGCGCGCTGTTTGCTTGGTGCGTAATAGACTCGCAGGTTCGCTTGGTGTGTAATAGACGCGTGGGTTCGCTTGGTGGTGGTAAGAGTGCGCAGAGCGCCGCGCCGCGTCTTTGTGGATAACGGTATGATACGGTACGGTATGACGTCCGATCCCGGACACAGAGCGGAAGCCCTGCGGTCAGCATCTTCCTCTCCCGCATCAACACTCCCAATGCCGCCTTGTACTCGCCATGATCACACTGGTAACGCCCCTGTGAACCTTCATGCGCTAAAAGCTGTGTCGCTAGATGATGCCGTATTTTGAGCTGGTAAGCAAGCTGAAGTAAGTTCAAATTATACCACTCCGTTGAAAAGTACTCCGTTCAAAAGTAACCACGAGTCAAAATCATGCCAAGCATTTATGAATCCAGTAGTGCGTGGGTTATGCCCAGGTGAATCCGATCTGGACGTCAGCAGAGGACGTTGGTAGTGCACCAGAGACAATCTGGACATCAGCAGAGGACGTTGGTGGTGTACCAGAGGCATTCTGGACATCAGCAGATGACGTTGGTAGTGTACCAGAGACGATCTGGACATCAGCAGAGGACGTTGGTAGTGTACCAGAGACAATCTGGACGTCAGCAGAGGACGTTGGTAGTGTACCAGAGACGATCTAGACATCAGCAGAGGACGTTGGTAGTGTACCAGAGACGATCTAGACATCAGCAGAGGACGTTGGTAGTGTACCAGAGACAATCTGGACGGCAGCAGAGGACGTTGGTAGTGTACCAGAGACGATCTGTGTGTCAGCAGAAGAAGAACCTTGAGTTCTTTTACGACGCATTCAACCGCTAGGTTATATAGCGTCGCCAACCGGTCACGACAATTGGTCGCGAGTGGACTCGGTAAATACCGTCTGTTGTGAGATTCGAACCCACAATCTTGCGATCAAGAGTCCGATGCTCTACCAACTGAGCTACCGCGGCCCCGTATGTCAGCAGAGGACGTTGGTAGTTACCAGAGACAATCTGGACATCAGCTGAGGACGTTGGTAGTGTACCAGAGACGCGATATGCAGGAGATTTTCCTGAGAACATCTTCCAGGAAGGCGTCATTACAGGTACCATGGGACCCGACTTGACGGCGATTAGCTTGATATAGCAAAGGAGGATTGAAAACGGATATATACACAATAATTATCAGGAGAAATTGCATCGCACACTTGCGCCCGAATGAAAAGTCAAAGTGAACCGGATTCAACTGCCCATGAAACAATTAATACAATACGAGGCGTAAATTTACAATGGTACAAATACGACATACGTGCAAGTAATAATCCAGATGCTGCAAACACGAAACATGAGCAAGTAATAATCTGGATGCATCTCACAGCTGGATTTTGATCTTGATCACATCCGGATGCATCTCAGAGCAAGTAATAATCTAGATGGAATCTCAACTCAACGTCACATTGACATTGATATGGAATATTAGCACTTAACAACAATCATTGAATAATGAATCGCATGCATTTACAGCAAGCAAGCAGTGCTATTCCATACCTCGATGAATACGGTTGAACCAGGGACGGATCCAGGAATCTTGATCGCCTAGCGGAGTCACTTGTTCTGGAAGGGCGCCATTCTTCCGGAGGGAAGGTCTTTTCTACTCTGAGGGGCGCTATCGGATGAAAAACTCACTGGGAGGGGAGGGTGTACTCAAACATACTGAAGGGACGGCTTTTTTCAGTCGTTAAGTGCATCTCTATCGGGGGCTGGGGGAACATGCCCCCAGTTTCCCCTGGATCCGCCGCTGGGTTGACAAGATAAATACCCAATACGTACGATGTCAAACCTGTGATCGAGTGAAGGCAACGATCAGCTGCTTGTATGAAAATATCACAGCAGGCCAGGCGATTCGTCGACCACACATTGTTGGGGAAGTCACAGGTGGACCAGTGGTCAGTGGACGAGCCACAGGTGGGTCAGTGGTCAGTGGGTGAGCCACAGGTGGGCCAGTGGTCAGTGGGCGAGCCACAGGTGGGCCAGTGGTCAGTGGGCGAGCCACAGGTGGGCCAGTGGTCAGTGGGCGAGCCACAGGTGGACTAGTGGTCAGTAGGCGAGCCACAGGTGGACCAGTGGTCAGTGGGCGAGCCACAGGTGGACCAGTGGTCAGTGGGCGAGCCACAGGTGGGCCAGTGGTCAGTGGGCGAGCCACAGGTGGGCCAGTGGTCAGTGGGCGAGCCACAGGTGGGCCAGTGGTCAGTGGGCGAGCCACAGGTGGGCCAGTGGTCAGTGGGCGAGCCACAGGTGCTGCCACTGCGTGGCTGAACAAGTGCTAATGTCGTCATGCGGCGACAGACATCGAAATACGTAACTACTATGACCGAACCGTTAACGACCACGCCATGAAATTGCACACGTCTAGCACTTTTGAAGGTCAACAGTACGATCTTCTTCGGTTATTGTTTTTTCTGGATTGTTGGGCGAAAATATAACTAACAAGCAACCTGATTAACAATTAAGTTAACCGCATCTATATATATATATATATATATATATATATATATATATATATATATATATATATATATATATATATATATATGTGTGTGTATATATGCATGTATACATGATAATTGATGTACATCTCCGGGGTGTCGACCCTCCCCAATCTTGTCCCCATACCCCCATAACTTAAATTTTTGCATTCACCTGTTCCCAAGCCCCATGATTTTCACACACTTACGCCCATGTATATCAATATACCATTGAATTATAGTAACCATTCATTGTGCATGCGCTGAGTGGTTCCCAAGCTGTCCACCAGTACAAACGAGCAAAGGGAAAATTGTAACAGCCGAAATCACCAACACGGTGGCAGGCTGGTAAAATTCATCCACACACACACATGGGAAAAATCAAGACTTATCGAGCTGACGACTTCATGCACGCAGCAGAGCGTACCTGAGGATGTCTTCACGTTAACGAGCTGATAATGTCTTCGCACTCACGAGCTGAATATGTCTTCACACGCACGAGCCGTGTTGTGACTTGAAGTCATTAATCCCAGCCTCATGTGAGCCACAGTGTCTCGCTAGCCGATCCGTACCTTCCGGTGATTGGCGACGACAATAATACTAAGCGAACACCATACACAAGACGCGACCTGGCAGCACCGCTCAGGTCAACAGGAACTGCCGCGGTTCGGGGTTTCATCACCAGGTGTCTGGGAGCTGGTAGCTGCCTCGGGCAATCTAGTGACCTTGACCTGTGCGCAGTGCCACCAGGGGACAGGCAAAGGTCAGCTGGACACGGTGGCAAAACGCCGGTAAAAATAGAGGCACGGTTGAGCCTGCGGTGTTGTTGATTCCCACCGATTGGGTCGGTGAAGCTGGGCTCGGAATCTGTTTTTCAGCATGAGACACTGTTGTTCGCAACAAGTCTGGTTGGTAAGGTTGGGATTGGCACGTATTTTGCAGCGTGAGACTCTGTTGATTGATGTCGATCGGGTTGGTGAGGCTGGGCTCGGTGCAGTAGTATGCAGCATGCCAAGATAATCGATGCAGTATTCACTGGAAATCCAATTGGAAGCATGAGTATGGCCAGAACAGGAGCATGCGGTTACCACAAAATGAGCATACGGTTACCACAAAAGGAACATGCGGTTACCACAAAATGAGCATGCGGTTACCACAAAAGTTCAGAAGAAGCCTATCTGTTGCACCAAGATTGCGTGAACTGGGTCGGCCCCTTGCTTAGTGAATTAAATCGATTTGCCAGTGAAGGCATCAGCTGACTGGGGGCTGATATTGAGAAAATCCACCGGTACCACTAGTTCCTCAGCTGAAATATCGTTCAATGTAAAAATAGCCGCGCCTCTATGTATCACGTGTTATAGCAAAGTGAAGTTATTATCGGAACCTTCTGTCTTCGCATGCAAGGGCAGAATATGTTTTCGGAAAGCATGCTTGCATTCCCAGTTGGTCACGCAGAATCGAAGCGGCAGGTACAGCGAAAATTTGGTAGTAATGTGCTCTTATAAACTGTCTTATATACCCTGGAATGAGTTCGAAAGCTGAAATATTGTTCACTGTTGTAAATGCTTAGGACGTAATGCTTCTAAAACGTACATTAAATAGAAATAGTAGTGCACTTAAGCATAGTTAACTCTAGCAGTACAGTAGAATATGCAGCAACTCTAACTGTGGGGAGAGGTGAATTTGATCCTACTTAACTTTTGGTCTATACCTACTGGACAGATAGGTGGCAAACGGCATGATTTTGGTCTATCTTTGCACTTTCAGTGCTACTTAAAATGTGTTTGTGGACCTGCTTTCATCGATTAGTTAGTTAGTTACTTCGGCTTTAGGGCGCATCGACTTCATTGGTCATGTAGCGCCAAGTTCATTGGTCATGTTTCATCGATCTTACAGCTTAGTTTAAGCAGAACAATGTCCGGAATGGAGTTCGTCGCCTGTTCTTTGCTGTAGTTCTCGGACTCTGGTCATGATGCAAATGTGGCTTCGTGCTTCACCACCGATGATATGCAAGCTCAAAATTTAGTTCAACACCATGGTGTGAACAAAGATCAAGGCCAAGTACCAGGAAATATGTGATGAATCTGGCGACTTTCGAAATATATTGTGTCCAGGAAAAGGTAATGAGAGACCCGAACGTAAAGCCAAATGCTTCTCACTTTTTACAACTTCAAGAAAAATCCCAAAACATTTTTGGCATGAAAAACCTGAACTATTTTGGATTTAAAAAAATGTTGAATATAAGTTGTTTGACCGTGATCACCTCAGAAACGAAAGCGTAGTGCACAATTCTTCGTGCACGACGTGAATTAGCCATTTTCACTTTGCAATAGTCAGTCCATTAGTCCCCGAAAAATGTGCTTAGATTTGAGGTCATTTCAGCCGGGAAATAAATAGTGGTTGCAGGTGGATTTTCTCAATATTAGCCCTCACTCAGCGGATGCCCTCACTGGCAAATCCAGTCCATTTAATCCACTGAGCAAGGAGCCAACAAATCGAGCCAATTCACACAATATTGGTGGAACAGATAGGCTTCTTGGAGCTTTTCAATTTCCGTTTGAAGTCATATCTTAGCGACTTAACATTAACTTGAAACTTATGTGTCAAGGTACGTTTAAAACAGCATTGAAACGGGGGCATGCGGACATTTGACCAACCTTAGCTATGCAAACTTTTATGGAATTAACCTCAATTTTTCATGTATGCATCCCAATTGTTGGGAGGTAGGTACTTATGCCGAATTTACAGTTTCAATCTTAGCGGTTTGGGAATTATGACAAAAAGTCTCCGAGGGTCTAGTTAATCTTGGTCTCAGAGGGTCTATTTAATATCAACCTCAGAGGCTCTAGCTAATCTCAGCCTCAGAGGGTCTAGTTAATATCAGCCTCCGAGAGTCTAGTTAATCTCCACACTGCGAGCGTTGAAAATTCAAAGTAGGTTTATTGTTGGTTGGTTATTGGTTTTACGACACGTCGACCGTTGAGTTATATAGCGTCGCCAATCTCTCACGCCGATTGGTCGCGGGCGAAGAGTAGCGACAGGTGAGATTCGAACCCACAATCTTTCGATTGCGAGATGAGCATCTTACCACTAGAACACTCGTCCCCTAGGTTTATTGTTCAACTGCAGCACGTTGAAGTGTACGTGCCACAACTGCAGCACGTTGAAGTGTACGTGCCAGGCAACATATGCTCGACCTGTGGTTAATAGGTACACCGCGAAGACACACCAGTAGATCAATTCACAAAATAAAAATAACTTCCCCAATTCACCCATAAGTCTCGCCGATACCATGCAAATCAGCATAGACTGCCAGTACAGTTAGCGTTAGCATTACATACATTGCTGACCACATTCAGTGCCGGCAGAGCAGACGACCACATACCTTTCTGCGCGCCTTGTGTCTGAGCAGTACGGGCAACAGCTTGCTATGCTTCAACATACTTTTAGTGTATGCGATCCAGTCTGCGAGGCGCCGTCTGGCGTTCGGGCGCCGCACGGGGCCGGCGAGCAGGTGAGGTGGATCGGCCGCCATGTTGGTCACGGCGGTCAGCCTGGCATAGCGCGACGCCGCCACCTCACCTGCAACGCACTCTATCCCAACTGACGGCGGGCGGCGGCCCGCGCTACACCTTCTCCCCACTGACGGCGGGTACACCCTCTCCCAACTGACGGCGGGTACACCCTCTCCCAACTGACGGCGGGTACACCCTCTCCTCACTGACGGCGGGTACACCCTCTCCCAACTGACGGCGGGTACACCCTCTCCAAACTGACGGCGGGTACACCCTCTCCTCACTGACGGCGGGTACACCCTCTCCCAACTGACGGCGGGTACACCCTCTCCAAACTGACGGCGGGTACACCCTCTCCTCACTGACGGCGGGTACACCCTCTCCCAACTGACGGCGGGTACACCCTCTCCAAACTGACGGCGGGTACACCCTCTCCTCACTGACGGCGGGTACACCCTCTCCCAACTGACGGCGGGTACACCCTCTCCAAACTGACGGCGGGTACACCCTCTCCTCACTGACGGCGGGTACACCCTCTCCAAACTGACGGCGGGTACACCCTCTCCCAACTGACGGCGGGTACACCCTCTCCAAACTGACGGCGGGTGGCGGCCCGACTGTGGGGACACTGTTACCGACCCCTGCGGCCGGCCAACACTACACCCTCTCCCCACTGACGGCGGGGCACTGGTACCGACCTCTACCGTCGGCCACCGCTACACCCCCCCCTCACTGACGGCGGGGCACTGGTACCGACCTCTACCGTCGGCCACAGCTACATCCTCTCAACACTGACGGCGGGGCACTGGTACCGACCTCTACCGTCGGCCACCGCTACACCCTCTCAACACTGACGGCGGGGCACTGGTACCGACCTCTACCGCCGGCCACCGCTACACTCTCTCAACACTGACGGCGGGGCACTAGTACCGATCCCTACCGCCGGCCACCGCTACACCCTCTCAACACTGACGGCGGGGCACTAGTACCGACCTCTACCGTCGGCCACCGCTACACGGACCGGACCGTGTCAGTGCCTCGCAGGTCAGCTGGGAGCGGCAACGAATGTGGAGCATGCTAAAGTACGGTTTGAGGCAGCGTCAGCCCGGGGATGGCGAGCATATTCTGGCACCTGTTTTGGAAGAACTGGCAGATCAAGACCTCGTTTCAGGGCAAACGGTGTTCATTACTTCCTATGCTTCAACACACCAGTTGATGCTGTTTGTTTTTACTTAACATGAATTGGAGCACGGATTGCTATATGCATCGAGCCCGTGTGTGATAGTGGACAAGAAAATACAACTGGTGACATTATGCCTGCTGACCAGAGCATCACACGGATTGGATGCTCGTAAGGATATCCGTTTGGTACGGGATAACGGAGCGGATGGGAAAGTTTGGCAAATATAAACGGAAACGGATTGGATAACAGATTGGCTCTCCGACTTTTCCCATGGAAGAAGAAAAAATATTTCCTTCTGTATTCCACCTACACACCTTTCCAGGATAAAATGTTGAGATTATGTGATGCCGAGCTTTTTAATTGTCGGAAGAATATATGATGCCACTAATCAGCAGCTATATGGTGATAATTATATTCACAGTTACTCTGAATGTCAAACATATGGAAAAGTAGCTTGAACTGTATTAATTCCATTGCCCTATCAATTTCCAGTCATCAAACTTGTATGCAATCTAGATCATTGCAATCGCACCTTTAGCAATGAGTTCGTGGACATGCCATCTATGATCTATGATCCAACAACCCGTCCATCCACCTGCACCTTTATTCTTACATGGGTACCTAGGTAGATAACTACAGATCCAGCATGTAGATTTAGGTAGATTCTTACAGATCCATATGACACACAATAGTCCCACATACAAAGTGAGCCCAATGTAACTGTCAATTCATGATCCGATGACAGAATGCAGTCAGCGATACGAGGCATGCATTATAATTGTTGTTGTTCAGCTTTGTATGCTTTTGGGAGGACACTTGCCACCCCCATCCTCCAATGTTGGATGTTCCCTTCCAATAATTTCAACTTTTAACATGGAGCCCTATGTGGTATGCTCCCCAATCAGTTTGGGCCCGCCCATTGCCTTCATGTATTTTGGCCCCGAATACTTTTCAGAAAGTATTCGATAGCATCTATGTTTACAGGAAAACAATGTCATTGCCTTTCCTGGCCATTTAAGATGAGCTACTAAAATAATTCAGCTGGTAAGTAAGCAGTGCCACAGAAACCGGCGCACATCTTGCTTGCAAACGGAGCAGGACGTCACGAAACTGTCTCTGACGTCATTATGGCTTCCGAAGAGGTCCAAACTAGTACACAATTTCATGACGCACGTGCATGTGAACTTCACCACGGTTCTGCTCTTGTTCCAGACAGACGTGTTCGCGCGGCTCCGAGGCCTGGGGAGGACTGGTTGAGGACACCGAGGGGAAAAAGAAGAATGGACCACTGGTGATTAAGATACGTTTTTGTGTTTATTTTGTAGATAGCTTGTGGCTTTTAATCTGTGTGTAGGTATTATAAGTTAAGTTAGGGAATAACATTTTTTCTCTTATAGTTCACTTCGTCTTATGGTGAATATTGAATACATTAGATAACCTTGAAATTGTGGCGTTCACGGTGTAGTTTCGTTCGTAAGGTAAGTCTTTGTTTTATATTTTGTAGATAGCTTGTTGCCTTCTTTCCTGTGCGTAGATATTATAAGTTACATTAGAGAATACTAATTCTTTCTTAACATAATTTATTTAATCTTGTGGTGCATAGTCTTTTTGGTGTTTAAGTTTAAGATAGAGTTTAAGACTAAACTAGTGGTGTTTATAAGTGCTGTTTGACTTCTGTGCTATTTCATGTTCTAACCTTTAGCCTTATAATTTTAACTGTCTTGCATAAGTGATATTCATCTAGTTGTCTAATTGTCTAGAAGACAATTAAATTAAATTAGACAATTTTTAAAAAAAAACATATAGAAGGCAGTTGTCATAAAGTGTCATAAAGTGTTAAGGCTTAATAAGAGCCACAGGGGCCCATCTGGGTTAAGCCTATCTAGAAAAGGTACTAGAAATGTACATACTCTCACCCCTATCAATCCCTTTTCTCAAGTTCCTAGGGAGCTATATATCCCAGCCTATCTAGCACCATTCACTTGCTATTGCATAACACACTGAACAATTACAAACTCCTCCCATCATACCCATTGTGCTACCATAGACAATCTCATCAGTATCACATCCCGAAGGAAGGTGCTGAATCCACTGCTAGGTACACCCTATATAAAGTTATAAAGCGTTTAGACTTAGTAAGAGACCCAAGGGCCCATCCAGTTAAGTCTGTAAATGGAAGATACCATAAGCCTGGTAAAAAGACCCACCCCAACCATCCCACATCCTGAAGAAACCAGTCCTCCAATATCCCACACACCTATCAATGCCTATCTACCCTAGCTATCCAGCCCTATTCCCCTGATCTCTCTTAACACATGTGGATTGAATGCCTTATCAATAATTTTCCAACTGCATCCATGCCTGCTTAAAGGGGTCTGTGCCGTGCACGCTTTCTTAACATAAATCTCACCCCATCCATCACAAATTAGAACTGAAAAACAAGATTTTCCTGTCTAAAAAATGTGTCCACCCTACTTTTAAATACATTCAATGAGGAACTCCCCACAACATCAGCAGGCAGCCCACTCCACTGATCAACAACCCTTTGACTGAAGGCCTGTTGTCGTTTAACTGTCCTACACCTCAACTTGTCTAACCTGAATTGATGACTCCTATGTGATATTCCAAACTGAAGAGCGCCATTCAAATTGACCTGATCTAGCCCTTTAACAATTTTGTACATTTCAATCATGTCCCCCCTTTAATCTCCTATACTTGAGTGAATACATATATAATGCCACAAGCCTCTCTCCATATTCTAAGTTACCTATTCCACTGATGAGTCTAGTTGCTTTGCGCTGCACTCTTTCTAACATGTCTATATCCTTCTCTAGGTAGGGGCTCCATGCTTGTACAGAATATTCCAAGTGGGGTCGCACATATGCTAAGTACAGTTTTTTTTCATGACTTCCTTGCTCTTATATATCACATAAGAGCAAGGAAGCACATACATCTTATTTCATGACTAGTCTAATTGTCTGTCCAGTGTGCTAGTGTTCTTGAGGTATTTCGATCATTATCTGGCAGCATAGGAGGTAGCCATTTATAGTCAATAATAGTCAGCTATTTACTAGTTATTTATCAGCTATTTATTAGCTATTAATTAGTCAAAATTTGTCAATTTCTGTACAGCGACCTTGTGTCAAGTGTTGACCAGTGCCAAGTGTTGATTGCCTATTGCGTTGTGTCAATTGTCTATTGAGTTAAGAATAGGTGGCCTGTGTTGTGTCTTTTGTGTGAGCTTCAAGTGCTTTTGACTTAAGTGCATTCCGAAAAACAGCAGTGGATTGGCTTGTAAGTGCTGCATAGTTAGGAACTTGCATACATCTAAGCTTTGTCAGTTATTTTTATCTGCTCTGTTACTTTTGTATATCATTTTGTAGCAAGTCATTTTCAATCTAAATCTAGGAATAAGCTGCAGCCTGTAGGATGGATGGTTTCTACCAGGATGCAGGCACTAGAGGAGGAGGTTAGGGCCTTAACACGCGCCCTGGAGGGCCTCTGAAAATTACGCGCACTGGAGGGGGGAGGGGGGGCGGATTCCGCCCCCCCCCCCTAAGATCTCGGCTCCTAGTGAAGCCAGAGGAACGAAATTCGCAGGGTGGATGGGTACGGTAGTGAACTCTATTGTGTGCAAATTGCATGACCTTAGGTCGATATCTTCAAGGTCCAATGAGGTCAAATTTGCAAAATGTTCTGGCATTGCGTGGCTTGGCTTATCATCGTTATGGATCGCTGTGATTGTATTTAAATGCTCCAAAATGGGCATCAATGATGTTTTGGACATTACTAATGATGCAATGCAAATGCTGGACCCAACATATGACCTCAGGTCACCTATATAGCACCACTTTATCAGGTCAGTTACCTGTTCCAGTTACCGAAACCGGGCCGCCCGCCCGACTGCTCCGTCGGGCAGCTCGGAGCAATCGGCTTCGTGAAGAAAGGAGTGAAGTACATGAATAAAGTATGGAAACGCAATGACAAACAGTACAAATGACAAACAGTAGTGCATTTATGACAACATTCCAGTTGATCAAGTTTGGTTCCATTAACCTGTCATGAACTTGACCTGACATGACCTCGGTGGCCTAACATGATCTTGGAACTATATAGCATTTCAATATACATCAAACAAGTCGCTAGTGTTGCCAAGAACACTTCCCTTTTGCGAATATACGGGAAGCGCATCAGCGCCGATTTTTGTGGTCTGGCGCTAGACATTTGTTTTTACTTTAGCGGCCCCTAACTTGAAAAAGTATCGGCCGATTTCCATTTTTCTTGCTTTAAACGACGCGCCGGTCATTTCTAAGCAGGTACGCAGAAAATACCGTATGTCGACCGGTAAAATCTGCAGTTATTTACGAAAAACCGGAGGGTGGGCGGATTTCGCCCCCCCCCTCCAGTGCGCGTGTTAACACGCGCACTGGATGGGGGGCGAAATCCGCCCACCCCGGACATCCGCCCACTAGGCGGGAGGCAGCCTAGTCGAACAGCTCAGCAGGCAGGTATATTAACATCAAATAGGTTCCAGGTATTGGAGGACTGCCCCCAGGATAGTAGCAAGGAGACAGTGCTGGTCGTAGGCGACTCTCGTGTGCGGCATTTAGATAGGGTGTTCTGTAAAGGTCGGAGAGGCAGGAGGTGCATCACCAGGCCTGGTGCCAAGGTCAAAGACTTGGTGCCAGTGGTGGCACAGGCCACCAGTGAGCACCAGTTTAGTGCAGTTGTAGTGCAGGCAGGAGTAAATAACATAGGTCCTGCTAGGAGTGAGGAGCTGCTGCAGGACTACAGGGCCCTTCTGACGAGTGGTGCAGGTTTTTTGGCTCATGGTACCTCTATCAGAGGGATGGCCTGCACTTCTCCGAGAAGGGGATGCATGTGTTAAGCAAGGTATATGATCATGTCCTTCAGGGAAACTAGACAATGGGATGGGGAGGGATGAAGTGGCACTGCCATCTCATGGATATGCCAATAGTGACAGGCTAGGCAATAGAACCTATCAGTCAGCAAATAGGGATAGCAGTAGTTCAAGGGGGCAGAGTGGTAGCTCATCCAGAGATGAAAGCTACTCAAAATGAAAAAGCCAAAGCTGGTTATGGAACATATGTTAGGTGTATGATGCTTAATGCTCAGAGTAATCGATCCAAATTTGATGAGTTCAAGTGTTATGTTGCTGAGGAGGAACCAGATTTTGTTTGTATTACTGAGGCATGGGTCAGTGAAGAGTATTTTGGGGATAACTTGCAGGACCATGAGATCCAGGGATACAATATGTTTTCGTGGAATAGGGGTCCAGCAGTGAAAGGGTGGTGGTGTAACGCTCTATGTGAATAGCTTATTAAGTTCTAAAAAAGTAGCAGATGGGGTAAAAAATGTGTCTGTGGAGTCCATTTGGCTTGATGTCGCTGTGGGGAAAGGCAACAGCAATAAACTGAGGATAGGAGCTTTGTACCGATCAGGAACCTTGCCACATTCTCAGCAACTGGAGCTCGATAAGGTGATTTGCGAGGAAATCAGTAGAAACTTTCGGAGAAAATGCCTTATTCTTGGTGACTTTAAAGGAAACTAACCACCTTTATAATGGGATTTTAACTGAGATAGCAGTTTTGAAGACCACGTCGAGAAATCACTTACCTCATACTCCGTTCGGTCCAAAACATCTTCCAGCCGAAGTTATAAGGCCTTTTATCATCGGTTTTGGGACATGGACAGACTCGGTGGGCGTTGTGAAAATTCCTTCATATGGAAGCATATGGAAGCAAACAGCATTTCAATGACAATTAAACCTTTTATTTAATGAAACCTAATTAAACCTAATTAAACCTAAAGGCTTTAATTAAATTTAATTTAAATTAAATTAAATTAAATTAATTAAACTTTAATTAAACCTAAAGGCGAACCTTTAGAGACCTATGATAAAAAGAAAGAACTTTCCAAAATCCCGTTTTTTGAAGTATGGGCATAATATTTCGCAAAACCAATGTCATATTCATTATTTTCAGGTGCCAATACCCCTAATTAGTATGATTGCAGAATTTCGGCAAGGTGGTTAGTTGCCTTTAATCTAAAAGAATATGACAATGTTGGTGTTGGCTCCCCATCATGTAAAATGTTTAGGAAATTCCTTGAAGAGGACCTGTTCTTACACCAGTTTGTTACGGAACCAACTAGGCAGGGCTCATTCTTGGACCTTGTCTTCTCAGATTGAAGTGATTTAGTTCAAGACTTGACTTTAGGAGAAACTATGGGAAGAAGGGACCATAGCATATTGAGATTCAAGGCACAAGTAGAGGGCACAATCAAGGATAATTTGGCAAAGGTTCCAAATTTTAACAGGGCAGACTTTGACTGCATGAGAGCGGCTTAAGTGCCATAGAATGGGAAGAAGAATTCTCCAATTGAAATGCCTGTGAAATGTTGGAAAAGTTCAAATCTTACTTGGGGGAATTCAGATTAGACATGTCCCCCAAAAGCAAAGGCGCAAAAGAAGGGTAGGAAAGCCAGCATGACTTACGCAAGATTTGATAAAAGCAATTAAGGCTAAGAAAGATGCACTTACAGTGTTTTAGGAAGCTTCAAATATCGTAAATATGCGGTCTTATCAAAAAGCTAGACACGCTGTGAAGCAGAAAACCAGAGCAGCAAGGCGAGCAAAAGAATTGGATTTGGCTAGGAACTGTAATGGGGACAGCAAAAGGTGTTTAGATTTTACAAGCTGAGTAAAGTCTCTAGCACAATTGGTCCACAGGAAGTAAATGGTACTATATTGAGTGAGGATGGTGAGATGGTTGAGGAGCTGAGCAAGCAGTTTAAGTCAGTGTTTACATTGGAAGATATGACTAATCTGCCAGGCGTACACCACAGTTCAGTGACAGGTGATCGGATAAACGATGTTGATTTCATTGATAGTGATGTTTTCAATCATATCAGGAAAATAAAGCCTAACAAGGCGGCAGGATCTGATTAAATTTATGCTATGGTATTGCGGGAAGCTGAAAATGAAATGGCAAGTCCACATAGTATTATATTTTGTAGGTCAGTGTCACAAAATGAAATTCCAACAGATTGGAAAAGAACAAATGTAGTTCCTATTTTCAAGAAAGGAGAAAGAGGGAAAGTTGAAAACTATAGGCCAGTAAGCCTTACATCCCTAGTCTGCAAGGTACTCGAATCAATTATCAAGGATATAGTAGTTATAGTGTTCTGGAAGGAAACATATTGATTCAAGATACTCAACATGGGTTTAGAAAAGGGCGATCGTGTCTCACAAATCTCTTGGACTTTTTTTTTATTTCGCTACAGAACAATTTGATCAGGGAAATCAGGTTGATGTAGCATATCTTGACTTTAGTAAGGCCTTGGACAAGGTACCCCATAAACGGTTAACGATGCAGCTTCAGGTCCATGGTATTGCAGGTAGCATCCTAAAATGGATAGAGTTGTGGCTTTCAGATAGACAGCAGAAAGTGATGCTAAATGGTACAAAGTCATCATGGCGAAATGTTCTTAGTGGAGTCCCCCCGGGGTCAGTACTGGGGCCACTATTGTTCATTATATTTGTAAATAACATTAAAAGTGGCCTAAGCAGTAAGGTTTTGAAATTTGCGGATGATTTGAAGGTCTTTAGGGCAATAACAAGACACAATGAGCAGGTCTCGCTGCCGAAAGACTGAGACGAACTTGTGAAGTGATCCGAAAAAATGGCAAATGAAATTTAATTTTCATAAGTGCAAAATAATGCATGTAGGTAGGCAGCATATGAAGGCTCCATACTTGATGGTAGGCCAAGTACTATCTGTGACTCAGCAGGAGAAGGACTTAGGTGTTATTTTGAACACAAAATTGGGGGCATCAGAACAGACCAAAGAATCCAGGAGGAAGGCACTAAGAATGTTTGGGGCAATATATAGGAATGTATCATACAAAAGTGAGGAAGTCATCAGGAATCTTTACTGTGCTTATGTCAGGGCACATTTGGAATGCTGTGTCCAAGCTTGGTCCCCTTATGAAAAAGATTGTTGGCTTTTAGAGAGAGTACAAAAGAGGGAAACAAAAATAGTTAATGGTATAAGCAACCTGGCATATGAGGAAATATTGAGGAAATTGAATATGTTTTCACTTAGATATAAAAGGCTGAGAGGAGATTTCATCGAGGTCTTTAAATTTGTTCCTGATCAGGAAGAGGGATATCTCAGGGAAATGTTTGAGTTTAGCAGAAATGATGCAATTAGAGGTCATCAATTCAAAATTAAAGTTAATCACAGCAGGACAAGGTTAAGACAGTCTTTCTTCACCAACAGGGTAGTAGAACACTGGAACCAGCTGCTAGAAACCATTGTCAGTAGCAGCACAATGGACATCTTTAAAAACAGCATAGACAATCATTATAAGAATAGAGGGCTTGCTTTTCGGTATTCCAGGGAGGGCTAATCGACGGATTTGGTGAGCAACTGGTTCAGTGTCCAGAGTGCAACCAAGAAGGGCCATGTGCCCACAGTGATAAATTATTCCCGAAATAGGGTACCACTTACTGAACACTGAATCGACGTCCCTCACAAAGACATATCGACATCGTGCTTCTTGGTGTTTGTCTTCATGCCTCGTTTCTAACTGTATTCCATTTGCAATTATATTTATGCTCACCACTGACCCGTGATCGTGATAACGAACGCCCCGTAGAACAATTCCAGGTGAGAGGAGTACCTAATGATGTACTACGTTATACAATGCCAGTTTATTGCATAGGTGTTTGTATCGTTATCGTTGATATCTGTATCCCCAAATTAGGTACTTCGCAAAATACGCAAAACGGGGAAAGTCATATGTACGCATCTGCTTCAAATCTGGGTTTGCAGGACTTGGCAAGATTATAAATGGCATTATTTATGTAGCGATTTCGACATCCTGCTGTATTCGTGTCAACATCTCACAACTAACAAGCAATCATTATTTTAACACTGTGTGCCCACCCCCACCCAATGAAAGGTGGAGCCCCTCCGGCCGGGAAAAGGCGCCCCCTCGGAAGGCTCGAGTGCATCAACCTCGAATTGTTCGGCCAGAGTCGCCCTCGGAAGGCAAAGCCGCCCCTGCAGTGGATCAGCAAGGGACGAAAAGGATAGCAAGAAAGATTCCTGCTGCAGGATCAGCAACCGAACGCCAGGTCATGTCATCTCAATCGGCCGACGTACTGGTGTACGTTCAAGACGATGACACTGCTGTAGCCGACTGAGACGATGACAATGACGAAGACACAAATTTATCAAACATGTTCAGGTATCAATTTCCTTGTGACGTGAAATCGAAAGAATCACAGAAATTGTGTTTCAGTGTGACAGCAGGAATTACCCTGCATGTTGCATTGACGATGGCTATGTTCACATTTTGCATTGTAGTCGCTCCATAATGTACGTTGTGGAATATTTTTGCGATAGATGTGAAAACAAGAGTTTCTGTGACCATAGCATAACATGTATGGTGCAAAAGTGGGTTTTGTATGCCAATTTCAAGTCACATGGACAAACTTCCCAGCCCTCGTCACCTCCATTGGCTTTCGACCATAAACATCAGCTGCCCTTGCCATGTGACCTTATGATGTAACATATTTTGTCTGTTCACATATGGCATGAAGAGTTTAATGACACAGGCCATTCACCAATCTACTCCTGATTCAAGAGTCACTATACAACCTATTTATGGACTCACAAATATGTCATGAACCAACCTATTTAGATACTCATGGGGTTGCAATAATGCTTGTAAATTGATGGTCAGTGTCTTCATTACAGATCATGGTACAAGAAGCACAAAGCTACCAGTTGATTGATTGATTGGTTATTTGTGTTTAAGGGTGCGCTGACTACAGGGTCATTTGGCGCCCAACAATGTTACCAGTGTTTTCATTGTCAAGCAGTGGGTTCTTCCACTTGGATCACTGATCATGTGCAAAGTTGTCCTCAACTACCAACAACACTTCCACCCGAAGATACGGACACAAAATGTTCCTCCTTTGACTGAAAATGCAGCCTCAGGAGAAAGCCAAGATAGGGGATGGACAGAATTGTTTTCGATGATTATTGACATATAGATATAAGGATGTAAATATAAAGTTTGGGAACCAAAAGTACAAAAAGAAAACCATTTGGGAGGAAATAACAACGAAGATGAGTCAACGAGGTTTTGCCTATGATACATCCAGAGTGCAAACCAAATGGAAAACTTTTGTACGTTTGGTACGTGCACATACGGCGTCAGAGCGTCGGAGAGACAGAGAGACAGAGAGACAGGGAGACAGTGAGACACATATATGGAAAGACAGAGAGACAGACAGACAGACAGACAGAGAGACACATATATGGAGAGACAGAGAGATAGAGAGACAGATATACAGAGATACAGAGAGACAGAGAGACACAGATATGGAGAGACAGAGATACAGAGAGACAGAGACAGAGAGACGCAGAGACAGAGAGACAGAGAGACCTCCTCCCCGTCCCCCGCAGCAGTGACCTCTGAATAACACTGCGTTGACCCCGCTGTACGGCGTCAGTGTTGGAGAGACAGAGAGACGGGGAGACAGAGAGACAGAGAGACACAGATACAGAGAGACGGGGAGACGGGGGACAGAGAGACAGAGACGGAGAGAAACAGAGAAAAACAAAGAGAGGAGAGGAAGGAAGAGAGATAGATAGGAGAGAGATTGCGAAGAGTAGACGGAGAGGAGAGAGAGGTCGGGTGCAAAAGTCAGCGGGAGATAGATAGAGGGCGGGGGGGGGGGGGGGGCATCACCTATGCAACCACCAGGATCTTGGTTATTCTAAATGTGCCAATTCAAAATGAATATAAAAACCGAATCGCTGCTCGTTTGGGACTCTGTGAAGCATTCGGCGGTGTGGTGTAGCTTCATTGACTGTGCATGAGTTCAGAGGGCAATGCGGTAATGACTAGGACATGGCTTGATGGTACATTCTGATGTAGTTCACCTAAACATTTACCTTTTACAGGGACAATCGGTGCATTAACCTAACGAATTGCTCTGCGACGACAGGTGGAGGTCAACACAAGCCCAGGGCAAGGTTCCAACAATGTCAGATGTACGTGAATTTGTGGTAGCCTCTCATTAGAGGTAGGGGTAGACATTTTGTGTTCCGGATATTGGTCATTCCACCTTTTTTATGTAATATGATCAAATTGTGTGAGAAAAAAATTGGGATTTTTTTATGCGAAACCCATCAGTACCGCCATTTTTCCGTTTAACCCTTTATAAGCTCACCCATGAATTTGGCCAAAATTCAGATTTTCTCAGTTTTGGTGCCAGAGAGCTAATTTTTGGTTTATTGAAAACGCAGACCCCAAATTTGGTCTTAAAAAGTGTGCTTAATTTTGAAATCTCTAAAAAATAGGCAACTTCAAATTAGCCATATCTGGCTTTGCTTGGGAGATATATCGTGCTCAAATCTGATTGGTCTCCGCGCCGCCCCTCCAGGACCACCCCAGTCCCCCCTCCACCGAGCCACCCTCTCGGGCTCAGGCCTCCCCGGCGACGCCCCCTCAGGACCTCCCCTCTCCCTCCACCTCCCCATCGCAGTCCTCACAGGACAGCCCTGACCCCCCCCATCGCACGATCGGGAATCCCCCAAGGACCCAAAGCAAGCAGTCACACCAGAGTCATACGATTATGAATCGGACGACTCTGTCTCACCATCACCACCACACACGCGGCTGCGGGAGCATGATCACAACCATTAATGCAGACACCCACCACTGAATTCTTGCTCCAATGGAATACGAAGGCACTCATATCCAATTGGGCAGAATTCAAGGAATATATTATCAAAAATAAACCATTGATTGCCGCCGTTCAGGAAACCCGATGGCGCGACAATGACCCATATAATTTTAATATCTTTGGTTATTCGCTTTATACCAACAACATAAATTATACATCCCGCGGCGGCGGGGTTGCCTTATTTATATCAGACACATGGGTGTCGATTTTTGAAAAACATTGGGGAGGGGGGCGACGTGTCAACGTACTTGACCCCCAATCAAAAACTCATCGGATTTCGCCCACTATATTTTCAGACCTCAATCATTTTGATTTTTGCATTTGACGATGTGTATGTTTATGTTTATTCAGCATCCTTGCCAACGGGCAAAATCGCCCAGCAACAGGTGAAGTCACATAAGCAAAAGAGCAGTACACAGCACATGTCAACATAAAAACTTTGAGTCATAGCATGCGACTACAGTGTCATGCAGTGGACTCGGGTCCATCGTCATCGTCATCGTCATCGTCATCGTCATCGTCATCGTCATCGTCATCGTCATCGTCATCGTCATCGTCATCGTCATCGTCATCGTCATCGTCATCGTCATCGTCATCGTCATCGTCGTCATCGTCATCGTCATCGTCATCGTCATCGTCATCGTCATCGTCATCGTCAACGTCACCCTCCCCTCACTCCACACACCAACAAACACACACCGGCTCAAATAAAATATTTATGCGCCCATATGCAGGCTAAAACACACTGGCCTTGATGGAGCATCGGAGCACAGCAGGCATGAACTGTGATGACCATGGGTGAAGCTATTTCCTTGGTGCGTAACATTAGGGAGGGGCGAAGCCAAAGTTTTTGTGGGGCGAGTTCAGGGTCGGGGAAGGGACACAGCTTCCACAAAAGCATATAAATCGAAAACAATGTCCTCTGATCAAACATGTGCATTGATGTAGTCATCGCGATCGCCAAGTCAAGTCAGACATCACACACGACACCAAGCAAATTAAAATGCACAACGGATCACAGACATCAATCAGCGCAATCGTCCTACTATTTGTTTTTTGTTTTTTTTTACAACAGTCTAAAAACCCCACCCGTACCCAATGGCGCAGCCAAGAGCAAGAGTAGGACACACTGGGTACATGCCTCTCCGGTCACGGCCAAGGAGTCCGAAAAGGTCAGCCCAGGAGATTCCAAGAAGTGCCATCCGACGGTTTTGAAACGAATGTGTCGGCTCGAATGGTTTCTTTGCAAGAGTCGGAAATAAAAAGTACAAAACTTCGGAAAGTAGGAATAATGTCAGAATTCACAACAGTTTTCAAATCAGTGGAATTGGAATGGGCCCCGCACCAGGTGTGTCGCAACAGGAGCATTTTCACTGCAACCCTGTTAGTACTTGTAATCCTTTCCCTCCAAAAGGTAGTGCGGATTTTTATATACCTTTGGTGGTGCTTGGACCCCACCATATTTGCCTTCTTGACCTCATTCACCAATTTGATTTCTAATTCCCCTTGAAATTGACTTGGGATGGACCAAGGAGGATAATATTCCAAAATCTCCAACATGCCACCATTCGCAGTAATTGTAGCATGGCAACACCAATTCCAGATCATACTGTTCTTTCATCAACTCAAATAACTCTGCTTTCCCAAAATTTCAATCAAGGTCAAGGTTACTAAACAGAGGTCAGGTCAAATTTTCTCTTCTTATTGCAGTAAGGGGAAAACTTTTCGTGCAGAACATGATATAAGAATGATATAGACATTCTGCTTTCAAATATGTGACAAGGTCAATGGTGTTAGGTCAGGTCAAGTATTATGGATATTCTACACTGCCGTCCTGTGTGTGGAGTTGGGATTTTTGTGCGCGTCAGCTGCCTTGGCGACATTGCGCCCGCAATGTCGTCTTATGCCGAATGCTACTGTTCTTTGTGAATTTAAATTTTAATTCGGTTTTAGAGCCACCGAAGTAGTACACCATGACATTGTGTGAACAAACAATGATCCGAGATGACCCGACTTCGTGTGACCGGACCTTATTATATAAAGCAAATATGAAGCATATTAAGAGCAAATATAAAGAGGTGCAAAATGTCGGACACTAGAAACACATGGCAGACGTAAGGAGTCTTCATATAGGTGCGAGGGACACGAATAAGGCCAGAAGGGTGCCGCACCCAAAAGCATTTCTGGCCGCGCTGCTGTCAGTACCTGTAATCATTACCCGAGTGGAAGTAAGGTCAGTCTCGCTGCTGACAAAATTTGCTTTTCTGATGGCATCAATATCCATCGATCGAAATGCACAACAAGAGCAGCTGTGTCTCAATCAGATTCAATGGCTGTGACGAATTGGGAAATATATGAATGCATTGGTGACATTTGTACCTATTAATGGTAAGGTGAACGGTAGAATGCGGAGAAAGCGACAACTAATGCACACAAAACTGCTCGGAAAGATGATGCAAAGCCGTGACTAATCCCACACCGTTCACCAGGGCCGTGGAGAACGCACCGTCTACCAGGGTTGGACTTATACTTTGCAATCCTGGATGAGGAGAGGACAATTTCTCAGTGATGGAATACGGAGAGGATATTTTCCTTCAAACCTTGGCATCAGAATCTCACTTTGAAGCTTCAGGTAAAACTTGAGCACTTTACCACGGGGCACAGACGTCCAAATTGAAAACACATGGAGGAAACAACATGGAGTACAATTTTGTGAAGAGGATAATGCTATGAATGGCAAAATCCAGGAAAAGCCGTTTTTTCGACCCTGACGTCCACTGTGGCTGGTCAGGGTCGCAGAGCACACCATCCACTGTGGCGGACCCGGGCTGTGGAGCACACCTTCTACTATGGCGGACCAGAGCTGCGAAGCACACCATCCACTCTGGGGGACCGGTGCCGCGGAGCACATGGTTCACCGTAACGGACCGGAGCCGCGGAGCACACCGTCCACTGTGGCGGACCAGGGCCGCGGAGTACATCATGAACTGTGGCAAACCAGGGTCGCGGAGTACACCGTTCACTGTGGTGGACCGGAGCCGTGGGGCACACCTACTATGACGGACTAGGGCCGCGAAGCATAGCGTCCACTGCGGCGGATCAGGACCGCGGAGTTCATCATCTACTGTGGTGGATCAGGGTCGCCGAGCAAACTGACCACTGTGGCGGATCAGTGCCGTAGAGTACACTGTCCGTTGTAACGGACCGGGGCCGCGGAGCACACCGTCCACTGTGTCGGATCAGTGCCGTAGAGTACACTGTCCGTTGTAACGGACCGGGGCTGTGGAGCACACCGTCCACTGTGGCGGACCGGGGCCACGGAGTACACCGTCAATTGCTGCGGATTATAGCCATCAACAGGTCATATTATGTCATGCCATGGCAATGGCGTACCTAGGATTTGCGAGAGGAGGCAAACTGATTTGGAAGGTGCCCACCTACCCCATTAAAAAAGTCCCAGAATTTCCACCCAAAAAAAAAATTCAAAGGGGTTCTTTATATCTGTGTTATATAATAATTAGTGACCAAATTAACTGTCCTGTAGAGGAGGCCAAATCTACCACCATTATTTCTGAATCACCGGATTTCAACCCTAACTCCTCCTCATCCTGTTTGAAGGTTTTTCTTTTGGTATCCCTTGAAAAGTCACCTCACACTGCTAAAATTACACCGGAACAAAGCACTCAAAAATGTAAAATTTGCCAATATCATGCATTCCAATGAAGAACGCCCGGTCGCCAAAACGCCAACGTTCGTGCACGTGTACACCCGCCTTGCGCAGTCGGCGCATTCGCCACTCTACGTGCGCTTCTCCGGTTTCTGCTAGGTCTCCCACGTTTTGCTAATTACTGTCACGTGATAGTCTTGTGCCACATTTGACATGTGGAATGCTTCGTAATGCGGCTCACTTGAAAAAAATCGATCAATTCAATTCGATGTATTAGTTCTCTTCTTCCCACATTTTCTCGTGATTAAGAAATCCGCAGACACACTGACCTTTGATGCACCTCATTTCTTTGGTTAAATAAGCTCCCAGATTGGCTACCGATCCGTGACCCTAGCTAGGTGTTCGTTTTGTTTTACCCGTTGCGTTTTTCTTCTTCTATGGATGTGTTTTAGGGCTCCAGCCAATTTGTGTTAGGTGCCCGGCACATGTTTGAGACCGGGCTCTTTTTTACAGCTTTGTTGCTGTTTTATACACCGATGATATTTTTGAGGTATCGGCGCGTTTTCGTAGACGCCGATGTGTTTATTTAGTGCCCGGTCTTTTTGTTCCTTGTTTACGATCAAGTCCCTTTTTGAGGGCCCAGCCTGTTTTTGAGGCCCCGTGTGGTCTCATTACCCTGGTGTGCCTTGATGGCCTTCGTTATGATTTTATTTAGCGCTCCCTGTGTGTTTATTTCGAGCTGCAGCGCATATTTTAATGCCCTGTCGCTTTTTGCGAAACTCGGTACGCTTGGATTACCCACTTTAAATTTTGGGATTACCGACGGAATTTTGGGTCCCGAACGCAATATTTGGGGGGCCCGTGGTCACTTGTTTGGATCTCAAGCGCGATATTTAGTGGCTAGGACACGCTTTGGGAGGCCCAACACGTTTTGTGGGCTTTTGGAGCGGTTATTGGGACCCAGAGTGATTTTCCATGTCGGGACTGTTTTTCGTTGCCCCGGCTTAATTTACTGGGTGATCACAATGAGACGTTTGGAGCCCCGGTGCGACTTGTCATGCCCCTAGCGTGATTGTCAGGGACGCGACGAGAATTATTGGTACCCCTAGGTTCAGCGTGACTTTCCGGGGCCCCGGGCCCGACCGTTGGTGGCCTCCGTCGTGATTTTCTTGAACCCCAGCACGGCTCTTTTGAGCCCCAGCGTGATTTTCAGGGGCCCAGGCGGGAACTTTTGAGGCCCAGCGTCCTTTTCAGAATTCCCTGCGCGACTTTTTAGCCCCAATGTGATTTTTCGGGGCCCCGGTGCGATTATTGGGGGCATAAACGGGATTTTAAGGAGACTGGCGCAATTTTTTTTGCCGGAGCTCGACGCGATTCCTGGGGAACACACAACCTGTCAGGGAGGCAACTGCTCACAATGTCCCCTCCCCATTCGGCATGCCACTGTGCCATGTAATTATGCAACATAAGCATAACTCATCTGCTTCATCACTCACAAGTGATTTCAACTCCCAAGTTCTCCGGACAGTTTGAGGAAAGTCAAATATCTCCTACATGGATAGGCAAGGATGGACTATTAGGCAACAGGGATACCATGGAATTCAGATCATAGTGCTTTTGCTGCAATACATACCTTCTTCCGCAGGCTGCTTTGGAGATGGATGCGCTCCTGAAGTTTGGTCAGGGTTGAAGTTGGATGTGGATGGAGCAGCACTGTGCAGGTGCTGCTCCATTTGCATATGGTTCAAAGGACTTCTTTGGACCCAAAGTTTTCTTGCACATTGCCCAACCCGCATCCCAAACTTCGGGGGCAGTTACGCCCAGCCGTGTGGCGAAGAGGTATGAACTCAAACTCGAGATCCATAGTTGGCGGATTCGAATCTCTCCAAGAACCTTGCTTTTTCAACCGCACTATTTTGCATTTTTAAATTAGGTAGGAACATTACTGCGTGTCATCACACACATTGAACACGCTAACTGCAACCTTAATCCTTGGCAACGCATTACATAGTTTATCGTCGTTTTACCGAGGCTTATTTACTGACGCCCCCGAGCAGAAATCGAGCATATTCCAAATTCGGTGGAGAAATTCGGCGCAGCCTGCCAATCGCACTTTGACGTCACAGTTCAGAAATATGGGCCTATGGCGGCTGCAGAAATGACAACCACATGCTTGTAAGTTATACAAGGTCAAAGCCCATCACCAAATGTGTCTGGGGAGACTTGATAGACACTAGCGCGCATGAAGCGTCACAAATCGTGATGGCCGTTCCTCAGGACATCCAAAATCGTAACATCCAACGAAAAAAATTACAGTTACAGAAATCCCAGCGCTTGAAGTCTAAATTTGCGGTTGCGGTCGATAAATGTGACGGAGGTGAGAAATTTGTGGTGAAATTGCGCGCAGTGTTTAAAACCAATCTCATGTGATGTCGTACTGATTCGTTTTTTTGTACTTCACACCTTCTGATGTATCTGCAGATTGGTGTGATTTTAAATAGTGAATAAATAGCTTGCTGCTATTTAATTCCCAAAGGAACAGTAGTTGAAGAAGTTGGCAGGTAAGCTTGAACAAGTCCAGTCCATGCCTTTTTCTGATTTGTGCTCAGGGTTTCTATGTTAATACCACATAACTACCATGTTTGTCTTTAAGAAGAGCTGTTTTTAGTTTACTTTTATTCATATGTTCATTCCACTGCTCTTAGTGCTTTTTCTCCCCAGGATTTGGGCCCCTAGTGTTGCATTTCCGTCCAGGGATTGGCACACGTTTTGGTAAATTTACAGATTCAGGTAATCTCTGATTTGTGGAATTTTTTTAAATGCAATGTTTAGGAACGTGATGAACATGATGTGACCGCTCGTTTTGGTAAATTTGTGTTTGAATGTGTTTATGAATTTGTGGAATGTATCATTTCAATGCAATGTTTATGAATGTGACTCAGATGATGGACCACTCATTTTCTATACAAATGCCTACATTTCAGGTTGTGAGCAAAATAACACCAAAAAGTATTTTCATTAGATGACATAGGGTAAAATACTTTTTGCCCAAATAAAAAAGAAATGCAACATAACCTAACCTAGCCTAGCCTAACCTCCCTTTGGAGAAAAACAAAACCAACACATCAAGTTTTACAAATTTCAAGCAACATATATTTTTTAAATAAAAAACGTAACCCATCCTAACCTAATCTAACATAAGCTGCATTTGAAGAAAAAAGCTCCATTTCTTTTTTTTTCATTTTGTAACAATGTTTGCATAAACTGTCCAACTTAAAACATATAAACTAAACTAACATAACAAAACCTAGCCAATTTGTTTGCTTTATGGAGGCAAATGTGTAAGAACTTGTCTTGTTATCACCTTAACGCACAATAATTATGGTTAGGTTAGGTTGGGTTAGGCTTTTCATTTGTAAAATTTCAAGAAGATAAATCGCTTGATATTTTTCCAATTTTGTTTTTATAATTGTTTTCTCCAAAGTCAGGTTAAGCTAGGTTAGGTTAGGTTATGTTGCATTTTTTATGCATTTCTTTTAATTGCTATGTTACTTAACTCAAAGCCAGTATGTTAATGTTATTTTGCTCACAACCTGGAAAGTAAGCATTTGCATAGAAAATGAGTGGTGCATCAGCTTACTGACATTCATAACCATTGGATTGGAAATTTAAATTTTAAAAAAATAAATAAAACACATAAATGCACAAATGTAGTGTCCTTTCCTCTGCAAATGCATGCTTTTCAATTAGGAGTAAAAGCAACACCCAAAAAAGGGTGTGGAGTTAGGAAATATAGCATAAAAATAATGTTCAAGATGTAAGATAACCTTACCTAACATAGTCCAACTTCCCACACAAGAAATGTTTCTCAAATATTTTCAACTTAAAAAACCTAACCTAAGCTAGCCTGAACTGTTTTTTGTGTGAAAAATCACTTTAAAAAAATTATTTCCCAACAAATGATTTTTTTTATGACTTACAACAAAAGCCTAACCTAACCTGACAAACCTAACCCCTTTGTATGCTTCATGGAGGTAAAATGTGTGGAAAACTTGTCTTGTGGTTACCTTAAACTGCGATAATACCTGGCTTTTTGGCTATTTTTTTTCAGCCCATGGTACTCTCTAACTTCTTTGAATTTATTTTTTAATGCAGTGTTTATTAATGTGCTGAACATGATGTAACCGCTCATTTCCTCTGCAGATGCACACTTTTCAATTGTGAGGCACAATAACACCCAAAAGGGGGCTTGGATTTGAGTAATATAGGATGAAAAATAATGTTCAGATAAAAAAAAGATGTAACACAACCTAACCTAACCTAGCCTAGCCTTCCATGCAAGAAATAATTTTGTATGCCCAATTTCCAAACATTTTTTTTGTTCTCAAACATTTTCAACTTAAGAAGTCTAACATAACCTAATCTAGCTTGAACCGTTTTTGAATAATTTTTATTCGTAGAAAATTTACTGACTTACAACAAAAGCCTAGCCTAACGCAACTAGGCCAAACCTAGTGCCTTTGAATGATTCGTGGAGGTAAAATGGTTGTAAAACCTGTTTTGTGGTTACCTTAGACTGCAATAATACCTCATTTGTGCTACCTGGTGCACGTGATGAACCTCCATCTGCATGCTGCATGAGAGCATTGCACTCATTGCTTCACAAAGAACAATAACATGTTGAAAGTACTATATTTTCAGGAATGGAATCCTGTGCTGATGACATTTTCTGAGTTATACATTTGCAGATCAGATCTACATCATTTGTGTTAATAAATATGATAAATTCACAGAAATGCATACACCGGTTTGTGGACAAGAAGTTATTATGATGATTTCTGATGTATTGGAAAATGACAAGTTTCATGATAGAGGCAGGCAAAGTTAAAGTACTTATATCTCAATAAGTGGTCAGTTCACTAACAAGACAGCAAATTCACTCAAATAGCATTCAAAACATCAGGTGGCCCACTCTTTTTGCAAGGTTACAATCGATGACAGTGCTTTCTTGAATCATGTTTAAAGCGCATGAAGGAAATGTATTGCTGACACCTGTAAGGAACTGATGTGTGTAACGTTTAATTAACATTTCTAATGTGCTGATGTTTGTACACCAAATATAGCTCACTATTCTAAATAGCATGGGAAGTATGATGCCATATATCGTGGCTAATTCATGGGAAAAATGTTATGCAGCAGATTCCCTGCATTGTTACTTAGTTATTTCGGCTTTAGGACACATCGACCATGTTGATCACATAGCTCCCTGCATTGTTGTTAACTGATATATCAGTATGTTTGCAAATTCACTTTCCCACTGGGGTATAAAAGCTACATCATAACATTCTTTCTACAATGCATATAACAGAAACCCATCTCGATTGTCCTACTTACTCTGGACACCATAGAAGTCAATTAATGAAAATGTTACTTCATCACCTGTATTGTTAATGTAAACAGAAGTCTCTCGAACCATATGTTATGTCATTCGCAGTGTTGCTCCATCCACCTCCAACTCCAACCCTGACCAAACTTCAGGAGCGCATCCATCTCCAAAGCAGTCTATGGAAAAAGGTATGTATTGCAGCATAACTGCTGTGATCTGAATTCCATGGTGTCCCTGTTGCCTTATAATCCATCCTTGCTGATCCATGTAGCAGATGTTTGACTTTCCTCAAACTGTCTGGATAACTGGGGAGTTGAAATCACATGTGAGTGATGAAACAGATGAACTATTCATGGATTCTTATGTTGCATCATTGCATGACACAGTGACATACCGAATGGGGGAGGGGGCATTGTGGGCAGTTTCCTCCCCCTTCCCTCCTGACAGGTTGTGGGGCCCCAAAAAATCCGCCGAGCTCAGAAAAAAATGCGCCATGCTCCCTAAAAATCCCACTCGGTCCACCAAAAATCGCACCGGGGCTCAGAAAATCACATTGGGGGCTCCCAAAAGTAGCACAGGGGTCCCTGATAATGGCGCTGGGGCCTCAAAAGTTTGCACCTGGGCCCCTGAAAATCACGCTGGGGCCGCAAAAAAAGTCGTGCCGGGGTTCAAGAAAATCACGACGGGGGCCACAGACGGTCGGGCCGGGACCTCCTGAAAATCACGCTGAGACTGGGGTACTAAGAATTCTCACCCGGGCCCTTGCAAATCACGCTAGAGGCATGACAGGTCCCATAGGGGCTCTAAAAGTCTCGTTGAGATCACCCAACAAATGAAGCCGGGGAAATAAAAAAACAGTCCGGACACGGAAAATCAATCTGGGATCTCAACAATGGCTCCAAAAGCCCACAAAACTTGTTGGGTCCCAAAAAACGTGTCGTAGCCACCAAAACTCGCGGAAAGGATCCCAGCAAGTGACCACGGGGACCCAAAAATCGCACTTAGACCAAAACAAAATTCACGCTGCTTCTCTTGCAAATCTCACTGGGGCCAAAATGTCGCGCCGGAGCCCCACAAGTTGCAGCTGGCTTCCCAAGAACAAATATATACCCGGAATGTCACCCTGCGGACACAAAAATTGCGTCAAGGGTCCACAAATTGAGAAGTCGTCTGATGCCGGAAAAGAAACCTGTTGGGGTACCGAAAAAAAAACAACGCACCGAGCCCTACGAATCGTACCGGGGTCCAAAAATAACCTGCAGGTGGCTTACAAAAAATAGACTTCACCACAAAAACCACAATGAGACTCCATCGAATCGACGAGAGCACCGGAAAATTCAGAATGGGTCCCGAAAGAAAATTATCCGAAGGGGCTTTCTAATCTCGATCGTGCAATCTGCGGAAAAAACACGTTGAGCAGCCACAGTGGCGTACTAAAGGGAAAAATGCTCCTCCCTAATGTTAGGCACCAAGGAAATACTTTCACCCATCGTCATCACAGTTCAGGTCTGCTGTGCTCTGATGCTCCATCAAGGCCGGTGTGTTTAGCCTGTATCTGATTGCTGAAGTATTTATTTAAGCCGGTGTGTGATTGTTGGTGTGTGGAGTGAGGAGGAGGGTAACGGCGACGGTGACGGTGACGATAGATCCGAGCCCACTATGTGGCACTGCAGTCGCATGCTATTACTCAGAGTTGTTATGTTGACATGTACTGTGCACTGCTCTTTTAATTATGTGACTTCACCAGTTATTGGACGATTTTCCCCGTTGGTGAGGATGCTGAATAAACATAAACATGCACATCGTCGAATACAAATTCCGAATTTCTGAGATCTGAAAATACAGTGGGCGAAATACGATGAGTTTTTGGTTGGGGGGGGGGGTCTAGTGCGTTGGCACTTCGCCCCCCCCCCCCCAATGTTTTTCAAAAATCGACAACCTTGTTTCCAATGCAATGTTTATGAATGTCAGTAAGCTATCACTACGCACCACTCGATTTACCTGTGCAAATGCGTACTTTCCAGGTTTGGAGCAAAATAACATTTAAAAAAACGGGCTTTGAGTTAGATAACATAGCATGAAAAGAAATACAATAAAAATGCAACATAACCTAACCTAACCTAGCCTAACCTGACTTTGGAGAAAACAATTATGAAAACAAAATGGGAAAAAATATCAAGCAATTTATTTTCTTGAAATTTTACAAATGAAAAAACCTAACCCAACCTAACCTAACCAGAATTATTGTGCTTTAAGGTGGCAACAAGACAAGTCCTTACACATGTAAGGTGTTTTAAGTTGGACATTTTTTGCCAAAAATGTTCCAAAATTTAAAAGAAATGGAGCTTTTTTCTTCAAAAGCAGCTTATGATATATTAGGTTAGGTTGGTTTCCGTTTTGTATTTTAAAGAAATATATTGCTTGCAATTTTTAAAACTTGATGTGTTGGTTTTGTTTTTCTCCAAAGGCAGGTTAGGCTAGGTTAGGTTAGGTTATGTTGCATTTCTTTTTTTTATTAAAACAAAACTTACTTTACCCAATATCACCTAATTCAAAGCCTTTTTTGGTATTATTTTGCTCACAAATGAAATGTAGGCATTTGTACAGAAAATGAGTGGTCATCTGAGTCACATTCATAAACATTGCATTGAAATGATACATTCCACGAATTCATAAAACACCTTAAAACAAAAATTTACCAAAATGAGTGGTCACATCATGTTCATCACATTTCTAAACATTGCATGAAAAAAAATTCAAGAAATCAAAAATTACCTTAAGCTGTAAATTTACCAAAAGGTGTGCCAACCCTTGGACGGAAATGCAACACTAGGTGCCCCAATCCTGGGCAGAAAAGCACTAAGAGCAGTGGGATGAAAATATTAATAAAAGTAAACTATAAGCAGCTCTTCTTGAAGACAAACATAGTAGTATGTGGTATTAACATAGAAACCCTGAGCAGAAATCAGAAAAAGGCATGGACTGAACTTGTTCAAGCTTTCCTATCAACTTCTTCAACTACTGTTCGTTTGGGAATTAAATAGCAGCAAGCTATTTATTCACTGTTTAAAATCACACCAATCTACAGATACATCAGAAGGTGTGAAGTACAAACAACGAATCAGTACGACGTCACATGAGATTGGCCTCCGGATTAAACACTGCGCGCAATTGCACCACAAATGTCTCACCTCCGTCACATTTGACGACCGCAACCGCAAATTTACACTTAAGGTGCTGGGATTTCTGTAACTGGACTTTTTATCTTTGGATGTTACGATTTTGGATGTTCTGAGGAACGCTCATCACGATTTGTGGCATTTCATGCGCGCTAGTGTCTATCAAGTCTCTTCAGACACATTTGGTGATGGGCTTTGACCTTGTATAACTTACAAGCAGATGGTTGTCACTTCCGCAGCCGCCATAGGCCCATATTTCTGAGCTGTGACGTCATGAGTGCGATTGCCAGGCTGCGCGGAATTTCTCCGTCGAATTTGAATATGCCCGATATCTGCTCGGGTGCGTTAGTAAATAAGCCTCGGTAAAGCGACGATAAACTATGTACCGCGTTGCCAAGGATTTAGGTTGCAGTTAGCGTGTTCAATATGTGTGATGGCACGCAGTAAGGTTCCTACCTAATAAAAAAATGCAAAATAGTGCGATTGAAAAAGCAAAGTTCTTGGAGAGGTTCGAACCCGCCACCTCCGGATCTCGAGTTTGAGTTCATACCTCTGCGCCACACGGCTGGGCGTAACCGCCCCCGAAGTTTGGGATGCGGGTTGGGCAGTGTGCAAGAAAACTTTGACGCTATATACCACGATAGTTTCGATGGCTAGAGCAAAAGTGGTAGATAGATTGGTGAAAGAAAGCGAAGCGATCCCTTTTTCGGTACCAGAATCATGCGAATTGACGCAATATAAGCCGATATATGTTTTTTTTCGGAAATCGCAGCAGCTCCCTGTACAGCATAGGAATCGGGCTACATCGAACTGGTGACGTCACGATCAATCAGTCCCAAGCATTCAAATCATCTAGTGACTATACCTGATTATATGGCCTTGCTTACAAGGTTCGCTTAGAAAGTCTCGTAAGCTACGGCTTAGTACCTACCTATCGCTTTCTTCAAGAATAGCAATTATAATACAGGGTACATGCAGCTTCTTGCTGACTTTTTTTTATTTCATAGTATCATAAGCTGGCAGATATTTTGCTCACATGTGGCTCTTGGTGCAGGTCGAGATTGGTGTGCTGCGTATTAATATTGAATATATGCACATTGTCATTGGGATATAGGTGGGTACCTAGGTGAATATCAAGCTTATAGTACGATGGGTTGACTGCTGAAAATAAATATAGTTGGTGTATCCACAATCTCAATAAAATCTGATTGTTGTTGACTGGACTGGATTGTGTGCAAGTTTGACAATGACTGGAAATTGCGTGGATTGAAACCAGTTCAAGCTCCATATGCATGTGCTTTTGCCATTGGTCATGTGTGCAAGCATCATTATGACAATGCAATTGTTGCCTAGTGGCTTTGCAGATTTGTCAGACCATCTGGTTTAAAACGCATCAGCATAAGCTAATTCAACATGTTATGATGTAAGCTGTGCTTGCAAAGTAGAGGGAAATCCAACTCCTTTGTTTTTTCCACAAAATTTTCAATCTAGCAGCAAAAGGTGGAGAGTCAATCCACTATCCAGTCCAAATCTGTTTCATTTCAGTACAAAATGTGCTGGTTGGCATCAACTAAGTTTTGTAAGTAGCATGGTGTTTTTCTTGTTTTTTAACTGTCTTTTCAGCATAAAAATACCATAGGTTATTGGGGGGCCCAAATCAACATTGAGGGGGGCCATGATCAACATTGGTGGAGCCCATGGCCCCCACAAAAGGATACAAATCGACGCCCCTGCAATGAAGACATTTTGATTAAAAGTACAAAAGACCAATTTACAACGAAGACTACTACCAAGACTTTTCATCGTCCAGTGATGTGTACGTCCAGGCTGAGATTTAAGAACCCTGAATATAATGAGATAAATTGAGGCAAATTGCAGGGTGTATATTTCTGAACACTACTTCTGGTGCAAGCAGTTAAATGGGCATAGGAAAGTCGATTTTGTGCGATGTACTCCATAAACGTCATGGTTAAGCTATACAATCATTGGGGCATGGGCATTGGCGTATCGAAGGGAGGGGGCATTGGAGCAGTCCCCCTCCCCATGAGAGGTTGCGGGCTCGAAATAATGGCGTCTGGGTTCGGAAAAATAGCGCCAGGCTCCTTAAAAATCATGCTGGTGTCCCCAACAATCGCACCGGGGCCCACAAAAATCACTTTGAAGTGATTTTTTGTGAATCACTTGTCGCGCAAGGATCCCTGAAAATAAGGCTGGGCCTTCCAAAATCCCACCAAGGCCCCTGAAAATCACATGGCTCCACAATGTGGGATCGAAATACCGTTGGGCCTCCAAAAAGTCGCGCCGGGACTCCAATAAGTCGCGCCAGGGCCCCATGAAATCACGCTAGGGCCTTAAAAGGCCGGACCGTGCCACTGTAAATCACGCTGGGGGTCAAAAAGTTTCTTCGGACCCCCCGAAGATTAGGCTAGGCACGAAAAAGACTGGCCGGGCCCTCAAAATCACACTGGGTCCCAAAAGATCTGGCCGGGGCCTCTGATAATCGCGCTGGGGGCACACAAAGTTTGACCGGGGCCCCTGAAAACCACGCTGGGAGCAGAAAATGTCGTGCCATGGTCCTTGAAAATCACGATGGGGCCGCAGAAAGACTGGGCCGCAGAAAATCACGCTGGGGGCTCAAAAGTTCGCGCCTGTGCCTAAAAATCACGCTGGGGGCCGAAAAAAGTTGTGCCGTGGTTCTTGAAAATCACAACGGGGACTCAAAACATTGGGCCGAGGCCACTGAAAATCACGCTGAGCATGAAGGTACAAAAACGTCGCACCCGGGCCCCTGAAAATCACGCTAGGGGCTTAACAGGTCGCACCGGGGCCCCAAAAGTCTCATTGGGAACACCCAATAAATGAAGCCGAGGCAACGAAAAAATGCGTCAGACCCCAAAAACGCGTCTGGCCCCGGAAAAGAAGCGCCTTGGAGCACCGAAAAAAATGCACCGGGAGACCGAAGAATCGTACCGGGGCCCAAAAATATCGCGCAAGAGGCTTACAAAAATAGGAGTCGACCGCCAAAAAATCACAAAAGGACTCCATCGAGTCGACCCGAGCAATGGAAAATTCAGAATATGCCCCGAAAGTAAGTTCTCCAAAGGGTCTTTCTACTCTTAAGGGTACCATCGGCTGAGAAAAAAAACTCGTTGAGCAGCCGCAGTGACATACCAATGGCAAATGCCCCACCCCCCACATCCTGAAGAGGTGGACTTCCAAGAACCCAGGAATCGCGTCGGGGTCCCCAAAAATGGTTCTGGTGCCCCATAAATTTGCGTCGGGGCCCGCAGAGTTAGGGGTTATAAATATATGCAACGGGCACCAAAAAACTTGCACCGTACCCGAAAATTCGCGCCGGGGAACGCCAAATTCGCACTAGGGCCCAGATAAGTACAACACGCTCCTCGAACTAGCGCTAAGCCCCCCAAAATAGCGCGCTTTGGACCCAAAATTCCTGTCAGTAGTCCCATAAATCCTGGTCGGGGCATCAAAAATTCCCCTCGGGGCTCCCAAGAAATTGGCGTCGGTGGTCCCAGCTAAGCACAGCGTGGCCCCAAAATCGCATCGAAACCCGACAAGGATCAAGCCGGAGCCCTTCAAAATAGAGATTCCGAAAAATAAATGACCGAGCCAGGAAAATCGCTCCTTAGCTCAAACATGCCACAGATGCCTACAAATCGCATACGGCACCGAAAAACGTACCGGAGCTCGGAAAATCGCCGCGGGACGTAAAATGAAGTGGTGCCGGGGACCCGAAAAATCATGCCGTGGTTCGGACTTTACATCATTCAGAAGTCAACAAAAATTGCGTCGAGCCCAGAAAACTGGCATCGGATCCCCCGGAACCACGCGCCTGGGCACGAAAAGTCGCGACGGGACCCCGATAAATTATACCGGAGCCCCCAATATCGTGCTGGGGTCCCACAAATGTGAGCGAAGAACCCCAAATATACACAGGGGAATCCTAAGAGCACAACTGGAGGACGAAAATGCACCTGGCCCTCCAAAGCGTACCGACTCTGGCAAAAAGCGGCAGGGCCTTAAAAACCATACACGTTTGTTTGAAAAACACACGAACACCATACAATTCTGTTAGCCTGCCAATCTTGGTCTGCCACACACCGGATGAAATAATTTTCAACCAGCGATCACCGGTCTTTTCTGTTGCTCATCCTTTCCAACATCAATCATGAGACTTCTTTTGCCATGGGCCAGCAAGTAAGCTACGTTCTTGCTTATTCATTCTCCTCACCAACATCGGTGACATTTACAACGGGGAACATTTTAGAGACGTACAGTATTATATCATGGGAATTAGAGCACACCACATACTCATTATTGAGGCTATAATAAGCTTGCACCCCCCCCCCCTACACACATGGCGGAAGTTGAATACATTTTGTTTGAACGGCAATAGGTACTAATGGTTTCACTTGCACCAGGAAGATAAACCTATTATTACAAAAGAATCCATCAGTTGTGAGAAGAGTTCGAAGTTCAGAGTGAATTGTGAATTTGAAAGTACTTATACTGGGATGATAGTTCTTTTTTAGTACCACATGTTGCTGTTAGCCATAGGCGCGACCAGGGGACCTGCCCCATCCCCCCTTGGCGGTGAATGTTGTGTGTTCACTAATAAAATTATCGGGTTCTCTATCCACAAGTGCTCAGCCAGGGTACTTTGCGAAATCCCTGGGTGCGCCCCTGCTGTTGACCCTGCCCCCCCCCGCCCAACTTTTTCAGACGTTCCTACGCCTATGGGGAAGTATACAGAAAAAGTATTTTGTGTTGGGCAGCATATATTGAAGAATTATGTAATATTACAATAAAAACATAACCTAGTAACCTGACCTAACGTTACCTAATCTACTGATGTTAGATCACCTAAACCTACTGGTATTGGATCACCTAATCATACTGATGTTGGATCACCTAATACACTACATCACTGGAGTATCATCAATGTATCAATGTATAATCTGCAGTATCAATGCTAGGTGACATGATTTCAAAGAAAGAAAATATTGCTTATATGTTATTTCCCAAGGAAATGGCACCTGAAGAATTTGCTGGGTAAGCTTCAACAAGTGCAGTCCATGCATGCTTGTTTCTGATTTGCTCTCGGGGCTTCTATATCAGCTAAAAAAAAGTTTTTGTTTGGCAAGAAAAACTGATTGGACTTTCCTCAAATACCTCTTTTTGGTGTGCCATGCTGGTGTAGGATGGACAAAAATAGTCATGCCTATATCATGACAATTTGTTGACAGTCCATACAATATGTGTTTTGTGTGTGTGAAGAAGTAGTCATGTACAGACCCATTTGATGTAAAATACCTTGCTTAATGTTTCCTTCAGTTTACCAAAGTACCTGCACAAATTAACATGACTATATGAATTGTAGTTTTTAGACAATTGTGATCAGAAACTTTTTATCTTAGCCAATATTATTCCTGGATTTCACCTGGATTTGTGGAATCCACGTTCTCCCTCTTTCTTTCTCTCTCTGTCTCTCTGTCTCTCTGTCTCTCTGTCTCTCTGTCTCTCTGTCCCTGTCTTCCCTGTCCTGTCCCTGTCCTGTTGTTGTTGTCCTGTCCCTGTCCCTGTCCTGTCTCTGTCCCTTCTGTCTCTGTCTGTCTGTCTCTGTCTCTGTCTCTGTCTCTGTCTCTGTCTCTGTCTCTGTCTCTGTCTCTGTCTCTGTCTCTGTCTCTGTCTCTGTCTCTGTCTCTGTCTCTGTCTCTGTCTCTGTCTCCGTCTCCGTCTCCGTCTCCGTCTCTGTCTCTGTCTCTATCTGTCTCTGTCTCTGTCTCTGTCTCTGTCTCTGTCTCTGTCTCTGTCTCTGTCTCTGTCTCTGTCTCTGTCTCTGTCTCTCGTATATATGTATATACATATGTAATATCTATGACCTATAACATCCTCACCAGTATCGACCATCATTAATAATATGGAATCTCAGTGATAAATCATCGAAACATAGTTTTCTTATCTTATCATAAAATTTTGTTTACACGTTATCAAGAAAGAACCAGGGAGGCCAGCGCCGTTGTGGGAAGCCCAGGCATGGGGAGTGGGAGGGTGCAGTCGCGATTTTTTCCTGCCTCACCTCGTTTTGGTGCCTCGGACCGCCCCTGGTGCTTAGAGACCACTTAATGAACACCGGGAACCAGGGGTGTTGTTTTGTATACTTTTGAAGGGGCAAGCCCCCCCCTCAATGTTAAATGCTACCACTCCAATCGTGAATTTACCCCACCCCTTCCCCAATATCAAATGAAAATGGGCATGCAGAAAAAAGCACAAAACTACGGGCTACGAATTGGAGCAGGAGCGCCGTTGTCCCGCCGATGGCCCCACCGATGCCCGACCGATGGCCCCGCCGATGGCCCCGCCGATGGCCCCGCCGATGGCCCCGCCGATGGCCCTAACAGTAGCCCCGTCGATGACCTCGCCGATGGTCCTGTCGATGGCCCTGGAACTAGTGACGTTCGCTCGTTTGCACTGGTGACCTGCCACTCAGGACGGTTTCCAGGCGACTGACCGCTACCATTAACAAAGCCACTATACCCTGTAGCTTGGCCAGCGAACTGGTGTCCGGAGACACTGCGCCGACTGGCATCGTTTACGCTGATGAGTGTCCTGCCGCCATTGCTCATACCAGGCCTGAAGCCGAGGCTTCCAGGAATCTGTCAGTTGCAGTGGCCAGTTAGTCCAGAGTACTCTGACCGCAGCGACAATGTTGCCCGAGCTGCCTGCTGCAGCCGTTGCAGAAATAGAAATAGCTCACGGACGTGTGGGGCATCTCCTGCTGTGCCCAGTTCGGAGTGCATCCGCAGCAGCTGGAACGGCTTCTGGTCATCGAGCTGCTGGCGGGGAATAGGGCTTCCAGGAGGGCCGGTTTCAATTGGCCCAACCTGCGCCTCAGGGCGTCAATAAGGGTTACGAAACTGTGCGTCTGGGCCGTGATAATATTCGCACCTCCGTGGTGATCGACACAGAAAGGCTTGTCACCAGCAGGTCGAACTTGGTGCTGTCTTCTTGGATTCCAGCCAGCCGAAACGCGCAGTCCGTTTTCGGCTAGAGGTCTGTCTTCTACGGAGAAAGGGAAAACTGCGGTAGCCTGAACGCGAACAACTGCCGGCTTACAGATGCAGGAGTCAGGGGTAGATACAGGGGGAAAGAACTGGGGGCAGGGGCCTCCTCCCATGGAAGGTGGTCGCTCCTCCAGCCGGGAAAGGCGCCCATCCGGGAAGGCTCGAGTGAACCCCCTATTTTGTTTAGTCATAAGATCCCCTCCGAGAGAAATAGATGACTTTTCAGCATGCTCTAATGAAGCCCCTCGAATCTTTCAGCAAGATGCTCCCCTCGGAAGGAAAAGACGCCCCTCCAGGCAGGAGCGGGTCCAGAAATTGCCATGAGGGGAACTTGGTCTCTGGAGGGCCGCCTCTAGCTGAACAATTTGGCGGGTGGGGCCGTGGGAGGGCGGGGGTGCACTCCGCCCTTCCCAGAGGGGCGCCATTACCTTCAAAGGTGCGCCTCCGGCTGAAAGATTCGAGGGGGCTCACTCAAACACACTGAGGTGGGGGCTTTTCCTTCTAAAGAGCGCCTCTGGCTGAATAATTCGATGGAGATGCACTCGAGCACACTGAAATGGCACCTTTTCTGCCTCTGGCTCAAAATTCCATGGGGATGCACTCGAGCCTTCCCGGAGTGGAACCTCTTCACGGCCGAAGGGGCGTCAATATCCATGGGGGCACACACCTTCGGTGTCACCCCTGTAACCGCCCCTGTCTCCAAGTACTTTCGCAGTGGCGCCCCTCCGAAGAAATGGCGCCCGTTCAGACAAGTGCCCCCGTGACAATTCCTGAATGCGCCCCTGGTAGGAGTCTCCGGTGGTAACATGGCCGTCGAGCCGCGGGCGTTAAAATGCTGAGATTTGAAAATTACTACTTTTGCACATCCTCGTCTTTTTTCCCCGGGGCGACAGAGAGAGAGAGAGAGAGAGAGAGAGAGAGAGAGAGAGAGAGAGAGAGAGAGAGAGAGAGAGAGAGAGAGAGAGAGAGAGAGAGAGAGAGAGAGAGAGAGAGAGAGGAGAGAGAGAGAGAGAGAAGAGAGAGAGAGAGAGAGAGAGAGAGAGAGAGAGAGAGAGAGCAGAGAGACAGAGAGACAGAGAGACGAGAGACAGAGAGACAGAGAGACAGAGAGACAGCGAGACAGCGAGAAGCGAGAAGCGAGACAGCGAGACAGCGAGAAGCGAGACAGCGAGAGAGAGAGAGAGAGAGAGAGAGAGAGAGAGAGAGAGAGAGAGAGATAGAGTGGTACACATCTGATGCTTTGTACTGTACTTACCTGCTGTTATTCCGGTCTTCTCGTTTAAAGGCAGTGCGTTGTATTATTTTCTTCATCATGGAATTTTGCAACAGCCATCATACTTTGACATCCTCTTGACAAGTCACCAGAATGTGAAGGTGAGAAAAGGCCTGATTTTATTTAGATTGCCAGATATAGCCATACTTAGCACGTATTTGTCCACAGACGTTTCCCAGGCAGCGTTCACCTTACGTGTTTACACTGGCTGTTCAGACAGAGTGAGGGAGCGTGGCGAGCGAACGCAGTGATACAGATACTAAAACCTACTTGGTCTTGCTTGCTTGAATTTTGAGGATATCTTGAACTCAGCCTCTTTTCAGGTGCTATTGGTATTAGATGAACTGATGGGAAGGCAGTGCGTTAGGTTGATGTAACTGGCAACTGCGCTTGATAAGGATTAAATATTGGCATTCTTTTCACCATCAAGAAAGCACATAAACATGACGTCAAATCGATTGAAAAGTTATATATAGGAACTTGGCATTTTATTTTCAATGTCAGAACGCAGTCCGATTCACTGTCTCAGTCTGTGTAATGAATGTTGGTATGATCGGAACACTGTTTCCCGACCTGGGGGGGTGTAGAGAAGTTTTTTTTATCCCCCTCTCTGATGGGGAAAAACTTCTTTAGGCTCGTGGATAGTCTAGGGTTTGACCTCGACGTTGGACGATATTTAAAACCCGGGAGTATTCATTCAATGGCTCTGGGTTTCCATCTCAGAGCTCTGATCTGCACATCTTGACTCGCACCTCCAAAGCCAGCACTTCTATATTGTGCAAATTAGTCAACAGACAAATGCCACGAAGATCAGACATTAATGGCGCAGCGTGATATAGGCGTTAATACTATAGCTTTTCATCCTGATAGACAGGTGCAACAGCTTCACACACGATTCACCGACTCATACTGACCGGTCTTCAATCACGCTATTCTTCTATTAAAGAACTACATCTCAATAGACACAGCGACTCTCAGGCAGAGTCGTCCGGCGTACCTCAGTGTACCTCAGTGTACCTTAGTGTACCTCAGTACCGAAGTGCGGGGCAGGGCTGGCTAGCGGCGGCCAGCCGCTCCCAGTGGCGACTGCTCGCCTCGACCGCTCGGTGACAAGAGAGTGAGGCCCTCGCGGCACCGTCCGAGGTACCTCACAGTACGTCACTATCACATGATCAGCCCGCAACACGTCATGGTCACCTGACTGACTGCGCGCGCAGACCAGGGGTGGTTTGCTCATCCACGGCCAGCATTGAACTGGCCCTAGAACAAAGGCTCGCTCTGCAGGCGGGCGCGCTGTCTCTATCTCAGAGACATCAGAGACATCTCTGATCTCAGCATCTCGGTATCCATCCGTGGGAATCAGTGCTGAGACTGCACTTCGGCAGCCTCGCTCGGCCTGGCGCCGGACACGTGAGCTGCTCAGATAATGCCAACTCGGCAACTCTCGCGCTGCATGCAAGCAGCCGACGGACCGGGGCGCTGTAGCCCAACTGACATCACATTATCTGACGACGGCGGCGGCCGCATCAGGGTACCGGAGGGGAGGGGTAGGTGCAAGGTCCAATGATCGGCCTCGATCGGGCGGTGACCTGCCTATGTCAGCATCCAGACAGGCGGGCGCCGGATAGGTGCCGGAAACTGTTGCGACATGAACTGTGGGAGGGGAGGGGGGGGTAGGGGGCTGAACGGCTGGGATTAAGATGCCCCGAAAACCAACTTTGTTACATGGGTTTCTGTGTGTTTTCCCAACAAATATTAAAGTAAAAATATATTAATAGTTCGCCATCACGCATGTGTGTGGGTGAGCTCGTAGATTGTAAGGTAGCTTTGCTCGTTGCTATATGAGCAACGGAGGAAACGTGGTTGGTGAACTCTTGCATACAGATAGAACGGAACGTATCGAAAATTGCATTCGCTGTTCTTTTGTCGGATTCTAGAACAAACGTACGTAAGGACAAATATACGTATGGCAGGTGTACGTAAGCAAATGTACGTAAGCGCAGATGTACGTATGGCAATTGTACATAAGCGCGGATGTACGTATGGCTAATGTGCGTAAACGCAAATGTGCGTAAACGCAAATGTACGTATGGCAAATGTACGTATGCGCAAATGTACGTATGCGCAAAAGTACGTAAGCGCAAATGTACGTATGCGCTTACGTAAGCGCAAATGTACGTATGCGCAAAAGTACGTAAGCGCAAATGTACGTAAGCTCAAATGTACGTAAGCGCAAATGTACGTAAGCGCAAATGTACGTAAGCGCAAAAGTACGGCCGAGCGAATTCGCTCAAATTTTCACACGTGATTCGCCGGTACGGGGGACAGATTATGGCACTGGTTTCGGGTTGCGCGTGTCACGTGCGCGCGTGTCACGTGCCGTCAACTGGGGTCATGTCGAAATCGGTTAGCCAGGGCCACAGCATATACCACAGGTCGCAAGAGTATGAAACTTTGTGCAAACACGCGCCCCACAGGGAACTGCGTGCTTTTGTGGTAGGCGGCCAGGTGCGCCGTACCGTGCGACCGCCAGGCGCGTGCATCTGTTGCACGGCTGCTCACAAAGGTAGGCGGCCACAAAAGGTTGCGGACCTACGAGCTGAGACCGGCGCGTACTAGAGCCATCAAATTTGGTGGACAGGTACCCAGTCACATGGGCTATCCGACAATGTACAATTGGTAGGGGTGGGCGAAGCGTACCGCGTCCTATGCGCTTCGATTCGAGCGACGCCTCCACTCCTGTTTATCATGGGGCTGGGGCTCTTTCAGACGAAAATCCCGACCGCCACATATTGGCGTCCGGCTCGGCTCACATCGTGGTGATCAACGCGATTTTTGTGGATCTCTTTTTAATTTTCTTTAAAGTCCGAATCCCGGCCTGATTTTTCGAGCCCCCGGCGCCATGTTTTTGTATCTCACCTCAATTTTTTTTCCAGCTCCGGTATGTTTTTCTGGGCCGTACGCGATTTGTGAAGGAACCTGATGATATGTTCGGTGCTCCAGAGCCGTTTTCCTGACCCGGACAGATATTTTTTGGAATCCATCCTTATTTTGGAAGGCTCCGGCTTGATTTTTTGGGGGATACCAATGCGATTTTTGGTGTCACACTGTGCTTATGTGTGGCCGCAGAGGCCAATTTTTGGGAGCCCCGACGTGAATGTTTTATGCCCAGACCAAATTTTTTGGACTACCGATGGGAATTGTGGGTCACGAACTCGATATTTGGGGAACCGGTTCGGGTTTGCGGGGCGCGTTGTACTTAGCTGTGACTCAAACACGATCTTGGCTGCTCAGGTTGCAGATTTTCGGGCCTCGGAGCGAGTGTTTTGGGCCCGCCGTATTTATCGGGTCAGCCCCCTGCGCGAATGCTGATGGACCGACGCGAATTTTATGTGGCCCCAGCGCGACTTTTTTTGGGGCCCCGGCACGATTCATGGGAGCTTACTCTTAGGATGGAGGGGACATTTGCCACTTTGATATGCCACTGCGGCCACCGAAGGAGTTTTTTTTCCGGCCGATGGCACCTTTCGGAGTGTAAAATCCCTCCGGGTAATTTTTTTCCGGACCTGTTCTTAATTTGCTGGTGCTGGGGTCGATTCGAACGAGTCTCGGTGTGAACTTTTTGGACATCGAGTTCTATCTTTTTAATATCTTTTATCTTTTAATTTCTACCGTATGTGATATTTTTGGGTCCCGGTACGATTCTTCGGTCTTCCGGTGCACTTTTGTATCGATGCCCTGACACGTTTTTTCCGGTGCCCAACGGGTTTTAGGGGGACTGACCCGATTTTTGAGGCCGTAGAGTGACATTCCGGTTGATAATTGATTTGTTAGGGCAGCTGCAACTTTTGGGGCCTGGCGCGACCTTTCGGGCCCCCAGTGTGATTTTCAAGGGCTGCGACGCGACATTTTTGAGTCCAATGTAATCTTTTGTGTCCCGACGTTATTTGCTTGGATCCCTAGCGCGAGTTTTAGCGACCTCGACACTTTTTGGGCGTCCAACACGTCTTGGAGGCTTTTGGCGTCATTGTTGGGGCCCCAGAGTGAGTATCCATGTCCGGATTGTTTTTCGTCTCCCCGGCTTCATTTGTATCCCAATGAGACTGTTAGGGAACGGTACGACCTGTCGTGCCCCTAGCGTGATTTTCATGGTCCGGGCGTGACTTTTTGGTACCCCAGACTCAGCGTGATTTTCAGCGGCCCGGAGTACCCCGACACGACTCCTACAATTTCTTAGGGGCTTCTTGCAAATTATAGGCCTCCTCTTGCGTCTTAGGTGTCTCGTCCCATTTCCTGGAGCCCCTTTACCGGTTTCGGATGTCGCCTCGTGTCCTACCCTCCTCCATATTCATTGGCCCTCTCCCGTCTTGGAGGGCCTCCTCCTACATCCTGGGGCCCTTTAGCATGGCATGGGGCTTCCTCTCATATTCCAGGGGCATTCTCTGCCAAATTAGGGGCCTCCTGCCACGCCTCGTGGGCCTCCTCCTTTGTCCTGGCAAAGCCTACCCGTCTTGAGGGCATCCTGAATGTTGGAAACCTCACCTCCTTCCATACCTGCTACCACTCCCATCTTAAGGGCCTCCTCTCATTTCCTGGGAACTCCTTCCGGTCTTCGGGGCCCCATTCGGCCCTGGAGACCTCCTATTCCGTCTTGAGGGACTCCTCTCGAGTCCGGCAGGGGCCTCCTTTTCTCTTCTAGAGACCTTCTTTTTCAAATTAAGGGCCTCCTCACGTCTTGGGGGCCTCCTGCTCTGCGTTTTGATTCGATCTTTGCCTATTTTAAGGGTGGCCTCTTATCTCATGGTGGACTCCTCTTCTCTCCCAGGTTCCTCCTCTTCCAAACTACAAGCAACCTTTCCTATATCAGTTCCATTGTCATTTTCTGGCGACCTTCTTACCCGTCTTGGAGCCTTCTTTCTCGCCTGGGAGCCATCCCTCTTGTCTAATGGCCTTTATCTCCTATTTCAGGGGTCTCCTCGTTCATCATGGGGTCTCATTTCCAATCTTGTGTCGTCCTCTTCCGAATTAGGTGTCTCCTGCCACGTTTCTGGATCATCCTTTTCTATCTTGGTGGAACCTTACCCGTTTTGGGGACCTGTTTTTGCGTCTCCGAAACCTCATTTCATATCCACTGGCTTTCTCTTCCGTCTTAGGGCCTCCTCTCATTTTCTGGGGCCTCCTTTCCCGTATTGGGGCCTCCTTTGCAATCCTGGGGGCCTCCTTTGCAATCCTGGGGCCTCCTTTGCAATCCTCCTGGGGGCCTCCTTTGCAATCCTGGGGGCCTCCTTTGCAATCCTGGGGCCTCCTTTGCAATCCTGGGGGCCTCCTTTGCAATCCTGGGGCCTCCTTTGCAATCCTGGGGGCCTCCTTTGCAATCCTGGGGCCTCCTTTGCAATCCTGGGGCCTCCTTTGCAATCTTGGGGGCCTCCGTGCCAATTGTTGGCACTCTCTTGATTTCTGGGGCCTCCTATCCTCTCCTAGGTGACTCCTTTTTCAAATTAGGGGCCTCCTCTCACGTCTTGGAGGCCTCCTCACCTGTGTTTGGAGCCTCATTATCCTCTTAGCAGGGTGCTTTTGTGTCATAGTCCCAAATCTTCTCTCCTAGGGTCCTCCTCTTCCAAAATATGGGCCTCATCTGGCTGGTCTCAGTGGCCTTCTCTCATTCCTGCGGAGACCTTCTTACCCATCTTGGGGCTCCCTCTTGCGTCCGGAGAAATATCTCCTATCATTCCTTATTTTCTATTGTAGGGGCCTCCTCTTCCATCTTGGGGGCCTCGTTTTCCAAATTAAGAATATCCTGCCACCCATCGGAAGCCTTCTTGTCTAACCTGGGTGGCTTCCTGCCCGTCTCGGTGGCATCCTTTTCGTCCTGGGGCCTCCTCCCAATCTCTGTCCTACGTCTCTTATTAGGACCTGATTAGATTTCGCGGGAGCCTCGTTGCCAGTCTTGGGGCCTCCTTGACAGCATGATCTTCTGTCTCGTCGGCCTCCTTGCTCACCTTTTTTCCTGTGCATTTCCGGATAGGGGCCTCCTCAAATTTCATGGGGGCGGCCCCCCAGTCTCACGGCAGGAGGGGCGACTGCCCCCTCTGCCCCCCCCCCGGTGGCGACGCCCTAACGC
>JAOTOM010001355.1:0-66124 GCA_034440615.1 Ashinkailepas kermadecensis
ATCGGCGAGCAGGGGACAGGATATCAGAACGTGACGTACTGATAGTGGTGCGTGACATCGAGGGCAGTTTGGCCTGTCCTCCCCACAGAGCAGATGGTGGTGTGTTGCGTGGGTGTGCCCTAGCCTAAGGCGGCAGAGCACGACCTCGTCTTGCCTCGTCCTACGGTAGGATGAGGGCCACTCCCCAAGACATGGCTTGATTGTTCGCAGTTTATTGTCCTGCAGAGTGTCCCAACTAGACTGCCATTTTTTTAAAACAAAGGTCGCGATAGAACGGTCATACTCCCTCGCGGGGAGCGGCATAGATCGCAAATATGGTGCTTGAGCTGCTCGTTTCGCAGCAGCATCCGCTGCCTCGTTCCCCACGATGCCGACATGGCTCGGGATCCAACAGAGGACGATAGTCTTCCCAGCTTGAGCCAGTGATCTCAGACGCCGTAAAACGTCCTGTAAAATGGTGTCAGGTGGGTTAAACTGCTTTAGCGCCCAGAGACTGCTGAGAGAGTCGGTAAAACCCCGGAACCCCGGAATGTCGATCAACATCGATAATCTCCAGAATGTCGACCAACGTCGATAATCTCCAGAATGTCGATCAACGTCGGCAGACTCCAGAATGCCGAGTAATGTCGAAATATTTGTCGTGTGCTGCCCTCCGGTAGACATCACTGGCAGTTCCTTTCGCCACATAATTCATCACCCGATTCATCACCGACTTCAGCGACGAAAAGAGCGACGTCTGCCCAGTGAAACGCAGTCATTTAACTAACCAGTGCTAAAATATTCCGAGCTCGGAGTGTGTTTCATTTCAACAAAGCCTATTACGAACATGTTCGGAATCTGCGAAGAGATGGGCTTCTGAACTCACGCAAAACATTCGAGTAACCGGCAGCAACAATGCGGCACGTTACACCGTGAGCACTTCAGTGCGACAGAGTGCAGGCGAAGTAGGGAGACTTCCTCAGCACGCCATCCGAATCACTGCCGTAAACAAAATCAGCGCACAGTTGAATCCAGGAATCAGAGTGCGATGCATGACAACGGCGTATGATTGTCTTTTTAACTTGCACCACGATACAGAGCACCGTACTATTCCCCGCGGCCATGCGCTCAGTAATTGCATGGCTTTATCATTCTCGTCATGCACATATCAGATTGCTAGCCTAGTAACCGGCCATCAACACATTGCCGGCACAATGGTGCTGCATCGTCAAGTCAGCGAAACAAATGGGATAGGGTGTGGTCATGGCCGTCTGTACCTGGGCCGCTCGGCTGGGGACGAGCTACCGAGGCGGCCGTGTCGGTGCAATGATGCCACATTAAATTACCGGTCAAAATTCTGCAGTTGAACTGTAAGTCACGCATTGGGTGGTGGGACCAGGGTTCCCGTAACAAGCTCTGCTTTGCAATAAGTTCCTGGTGCATGAAGTCACAACAACAAGAATTCGGGAATATTTATATCCTTTTAAATTATAATAGGAACAACATATTTAAGTGATGTTTGAGGGGATATGCATATGCACATGTATATACAACATACATAAACAGACATACGTTTAAAGAAATCTGCATATATACATATATATATATGTATATATATAAATATATATATATATATATATATATATATATATATATATATATATATATATATATATATATATATATATATATATATATATATATATATATATATATATATATATATATATATATATATATATATATATATATATATATCATGATGGCGTCACATAGCTATCAAAGATGATCACGCTACAATTTAGCGACAGCATATTATTATAAATAATGTCGTGTATATATCTTGTGTGCCGGTATCGCCGACCCGATTGCCCCCACCTGCCCGGTCTGCGCACCTGACACCGCCTCTGACCACACACGACTGGGTGCCCTCCCCCCCTCCACCTGCCCGGTCTGCGCGCCTGACACCTCCTCTGACCACAGCCGGCTGGATGCCGCCGCCACCCTCCCCCCCCAACCGCCCGGTCTGCGCACCTGACACCGCCTCTGACCGCAGCCGGCCGCGATGCGTGGACCAGCGATCGGACGGCGCCGCCAAACGCCCGCGTGACGTCACGCCACGCACGTTACGTCACACCACGCACGTGACGTCACACCACGCTCCCGCCACCCACGGCGGCGCCTGTGGGCGCGCGTGACGCGTGACGCGTGAGCCGGCTTGCGCCACCCGTGCAGTGGCGTGACCGACCGCCGGCCGTGCCGTCACTCCTCTATCGTGACCGACCGCCGGCCGTGCCGTCACTCCTCTATCGAAGCGCCGCGCTCTCAATGTGCCGCCTGGCGCCCGGCCTGCCGACGGTAAATCAGCCAAAGCCGCGCGATGCCGCTGTGTCGGGTCAAAGGTCGGCTCCCTGGCCCACCTCAGTGGCTGCGGCCTGCTGCTGGTGGATGGGGAGAACGGCCACCTGCCTGGGGTGCAGGACGCACGGTGGAAGTGGTCTCGGATGTACCCATGAATGAATATTTATATATATATATATATATATATATATATATATATATATATATATATATATATATATATATATATATTGAAATACATTGGAAACAGCTTGATGTGTAGGCATATGTCATTAAATGTCACAGCTTACAGGATCCTGTTGTGACACCGTGAATTTACTGTCGCTATATTGATGATATCCTAGTCGATGCGAAGAATGATCTGAGCCTAAAGACACTGAAAGCCTGTTTGGAAGACGAGCCAAGCCTCACTTTTGCCATCGAACACTCGGTGGGAGAGGAGAGTAACTTCCTCGACGTGTCTATTGACGCTGGTGACGGCAACTTTACACCGAAAACCAAGTGGTGTAGGAGTATGTTAATGCGGTGTGAGTGATTGTTGCCCAATTAGGTACAAAACAAGTTTAGGTAAGACTCATGCCTGCAGAGTTATCACACGCTGTTCAACCAAGGCAATGGTTAATCGAGAATTGACTCGAGTGAAGCGAATGCTGGTGAATAATAACTACCGAAACTCTGTCATTGATGAGGAAATAAACAAAGCCATCTCGCTGCCGAAAACCCTTATCCAATCAGATAGAGCACCGGTCAATGCGCATACCTTATTTTGCAACCACAGTATGTCCCCAGCCTACAAGCAAGATCAAAAAGTAGTTCGTCCAAAAAGGACGATACGTCGAGCGCCACGTGTTGCGAATATGCTGAATACATGCATAGCATTGGACCACACGCGCAATGAACACGGGTCAGACAACAGACGACTTACACGGATAATTGAAAGCATAACAAGGAAAATAAAATGTTAAACAGCTGATGTGTGTTCATATAAATGAATATATGTGCGTGTGTGTGTGTGAGTTTGTTTTGTGGTCTCAGATACACACGGCCGGATATTATTGGTAGATCTGAGGTGGGTACGCCATAGTCTCAACGCGAGGTCTCGCAGGTGGGTGTGTCCGATCAAATTCCATCAGATCAAAGATGAAGTGAACACTGTAAGAAGACAACTGAGATATCTCTTTGAGATATTATTTGAGATATCTCTTTCTTTGAGATATCAGGCGCAACTGATGGCTGCATGTATGTCGGTGCGATGGCGATGGCGGCATACATGTCGGTGTGAATGGCGGCATACAAATCAATATCTTAACCAGTTGTGTAAAATCTCCCACCCAGTTGGTATATCTACGGTATGTGGTCTGTGCGGAGCGCACACATTTTATACAACTATTCTTGAAAGTAAATGCAAAGATAGTCCAAACATTTGGGAGGGTTTCAGGAAAGAGGGTAAGGATACATTGACTGCAATGATGCAGATGCAGCTGTGCACCGGAATACACTTCTACCGGAATACACTTTTGGTTCAGCATGAGATGTATCAGTATAAAACTATGGTAATATACTTCTTGCCAATGTATTATTGCACCGAAAAACAACGTTTACAATTCTGACCAAAGTGGAAGATGCCAACGGGAAAGGGAATCGTTTGGTACAGAATTCAAGGGATTATGGACAAGTTAAAATATTTTGGAATTATAGACTGACGTACATGAATGGTTGAGGTTCTCGTTTGGAGTTGGTGACGTCATGTTTGAAAAAGTGGTTGTATTGCGCTTGCATAGTAGTGCTCTTGTAAGACGTGTTATTAGAGAAGGAAAACGTATGATGTGTGCCGGTTCGCATCCCAGTGATGTAATTTTGAAAGCACGACTTTTGAAAGGAAAGGAAGAGTGAGTGTGAGAGGAAGAGGAAGGAAGAGTGTGAAAAGAAAATTGAGGAAAAGACTGCCATTAGGAGTATGAGCAGGGTTATACTTAACTAGAAGTGGTGCGTGGTCGTTCCTTCATTTCCAAGAGTTGCGTTCATCGGTGCATTATAATGAGAAGCTGTGTGGTGTGAGATGAGGCTGAGAAGTCATCGTCACAAGACGCTGCAGCCTTAGAAGTCGTGAGGTTATCTCTGAGGCAAAGAAGCAATCGTGCACGGCTCGGTGTACATGATGTGTTCGCAGTTTTCCCAATACGACGAATTTACTCGGGATGTATTAGTTGAAGTAATTGCTTAATCATTCCAGAAAGAGAAAACAAAGCAATGTAGTGCAACAGGTTCAGCTCATTCCGTTCTGTCCTGATGGTTTATTCAACTTCCAAATCACTAGAAGAAGAAAGAGAAATTAAAGAGATGAAAGAGAGGGAGATAGATAGATAGAGAGAGAGAGAGGGCGGAGAGAGAGAGGGGGGAGAGAGAGAGAGAGAAAGAGAGAGAGAGAGAGAGAGAGAGAGAGAGAGAGAGAGAGAGAGAGAGAGAGAGAGAGAGAGAGAGAGAGAGAGAGAGAGAGAGAAAAGACCATCGGTCTCCGAAGGTCTCCCTCTGCCGGCAAGTATCCGTGTCGCACCATCAGTTCAACAGACGCCGCCACCATCCTGCTTGTCCGTATATCTGTCTGTCTGTATGTGTGCGTGTGTGTTTACCTGTATGTGTGTGTTTGTAAGTGTGCCTATTCCGCCCACCCCCCGTTACGCGTCGGTGGAAGCGGTGCGTTATTGGTGAGTGCGACTGGTGGATGGTCTTTTTTTCAAGGCCACCGTCGGATGACCCAATTTCCTCGCTTCATCAGCTGGGTGCCGCCCCGTGCTGGGCCACGTTCAGCCCAATATTGCGGTCGGTGGCTCGGCGGTTCCTCGTGATAAACAGGCCGTTGCTCTGTCGCAACTGCGCCGCGGACGCCTCGCGGCCTCTGGTGGTAACTCGACGCTCCTCGGTACAGTTCCTAGGGTTGTGAAACGCAAGCAAAGTAAACGCAGCCTTGATTCGGATATCTCCGGTTGAATTGATTTTCTTGAAAATGATTCTAATTGGCGGAGCGCACTGCGACACATACATCACAATCCTATTACAACTGATCTAAACTAATCAACATATAAAGTAACAAGATAACGCCAGCAAACAATATGCAAAGCGAAAGTGTCACAGAAAGCAAAAGCACCCGAGAAAAGAAAAGTCCGCTCGCGATGGAAGACTTCAGACCATGGGAAAAGCAGAACAGCATGTAAAGCATTCAAATGACAGAAGTGTTCACCTTCCTGCGTATTATGAGATGTACCTCAATAAGAATATTGCACAAAAGCATGCTGTACCACAAATCGGGTGATATGACACATTAATGATACCAAAGGCACAGCAAGTAGTCTGGCAAGCTCGGCAAGTAATCTGAAGAAGTCAGCATTTGGTCTGACGAAGTCAAGATCTAGGAACGTCCGCAATTAGTTGAAGATAGCAATTCGTCGGGAGAGGTCACCGTGCCGTGCCGTCGGGAGAGGTGTACCGTGCTTCCGTGATCCGGGCGTACCAGTGTTACGCAATTGCCCAGGACATTAGGTGTGTTGTCTGAAGTCTCCAGCTCTGTGCAGTTGTCTCTAGCTATCGGTAGTTGTCTCTCGGCTTTCCGCAGTTGTCTGTATCTGTGCTTAGTTGTCTGTAGATATCTGTAGGCATCTGTAGTTGTCTGTAGCTGTCTGTAGTTGTATGTAGTTGTCTGTAGTTGTCTGTAGTTATGTGTATTTGCGTGAAGTTGTCTGTATTTGTCTGTGGTTGTCTGTAGTCATCTGTAGTTGTCTGTAGTTGTCCGTGGTTGTGTGTGGTTGTCTATATCTGTCTGTAGTTGCCTGTAGTTGTCTGTAGTTGTCTGTAGTTGTCCGTGGTTGTGTCTGGTTGTCTGTAGTTGCCTGTAGTTGTCTATAGTTCATGAAATTGTTCGTAGTTGTCGGTAATTGTGTGTAGTTGTCTGTAGTCGTTTGTAGTTGTGTGTAGTTATGTATAGTTGTCTGCAGTTGTGTGTAGCTATGTGTAGTTGTCTGTAGTTGTCTGCAGTTGTCTGCAGTTGTCCACAGTTGTATGTAGTTATTTGCAGTTGTTTGTAGTTGTCTGTAGTTGCCTGTAGTTGTCTGTAGTTGCCTGTAGTTGTGTGTAGTTATGTATAGTTGTCTGTAGTTCTCTGCAGTTGTCTGTATCTGTTTGTAGTTGTATGGAGATGTCTGTAGTTGTCTGTAGTTGTCTGTAGTTGTCTGTAGTTGTCTGCAGTTGTCTGTAGTTGTCGGTAGTTGTCTGTAGTTGTCTGTAGTTGTCTGTAGTTGTCTGTAGTTATCTGTAGTTGTCTGTAGTTGTCTGTAGTTATCTGTAGTTGCCTGTAGTTGTCTGTAGTTGCCTGTAGTTGTGTGTAGTTATGTATAGTTGTCTGTAGTTCTCTGCAGTTGTCTGTATCTGTTTGTAGTTGTATGGAGATGTCTGTAGTTGTCTGTAGTTGTCTGTAGTTGTCTGTAGTTGTCTGCAGTTGTCTGTAGTTGTCGGTAGTTGTCTGTAGTTGTCTGTAGTTGTCTGTAGTTGTCTGTAGTTCTCTGCAGTTGTCTGTATCTGTTTGTAGTTGTATGGAGATGTCTGTAGTTGTCTGCAGTTGTCTGTAGTTGTCGGTAGTTGTCTGTAGTTGTCGGTAGTTGTCTGCAGATGTCTGCAATTGTCCGCAGTTGTCTGTAGTTATTTGCAGTTGTCTGTAGTTGTCTGTAGTTGCCTGTAGTTGTGTGTAGTTATGTATAGTTGTCGGTAGTTGTCTGCAGTTGTCTGTATCTGTTCGTAGTTGTCTGTAGTTGTCTGCAGTTGTCTGTATCTGTTGGTAGTTGTCTGTAGTTGTCTGTAGTTGTCTGTAGTTGTCTGTAGATGTCTGCAGTTATCTGTAGTTGTCTGTAGTTGTGTGGAGTTGTCCACAGGCGGCCGCTGAAGGACTCCTACTGTGACCGGCCGGCCACACCCGGCGGCCACTGCCGGTGCTGGGAGGGGGGGGGGTGATCAGCTCTTGAGTTTGAGGGCCGGAGTTGTGCCAGACATTGGTGATCGGGTCGCCTGTCGTCCCTGCCCTCAGGCAGTCGGCTTCGTGACCTCCGCCGCCGAGAATAGGACACTGGCTGTCTATTGTGGTCGTAATTGACGAGGTCGTATATAGAACACTGGCTGTCTATTGTGGTCGTAATTGACGAGGTCGTATACTGGTCGTAATTGACGAGGTCGTATTGACGAGGTCGTATACTGGTCGCGTCTGACGAGGGCGCGGCTTCAAAACACGTCATCAATTGCTGCCCGCAGGCGGTCGCCGCCGGCACGTGCCGAGCTCGGAGAACGCGCACTGGCGGGGCCACTGCCTGACCCCCAGCAATGCAAGGAAAGCTGGATATTGTCATGAAACTCGGCATTGCAGGGTTGTAGGGGAGGGAGGGCACTGTCCTGAGTTAAAGCAATGTAGGGGAGGGAGGGTAGCCTCCTGAGCTACAGCGGTGTAGGGGAGGGAGGGCACTGTCGTGAGTTAAAGCGATGTAGGGGAGGGAGGGTAGCCTCCTGAGCTACAGCGGTGTAGGGGAGGGAGGGCACTGTCGTGAGTTAAAGCGATGTAAGGGAGGAAGGGTACTGTCTTGAGCTACAGCGATGCAGGGGAAGGAGGGCACTGTCCTAAACTACAGAGGTGTAGGGTAGGGAGGGCACTGTCCTAAACTACCGAGGTGTAGGGTAGGGAGGGCACTGTTCTGAGCTACAGTAGTGCAGGGGAGGGAGAGCACTGTCCTAAACTACAGAGGTGTAGGGTAGGGAGGGCACTGTTCTGAGCTGTAGCAGTGTATGGTAGAGGGCACAGCTCTGAAGTCTGACGGCGTCGGGGCTGGGGGGGGAGGAGATGAAAGGCACAAGTGAAGCATGTGTCTTTGGCCCAGATTTGACACGGATAAAAAAAGATTTCGTCACGGTCGCCACGGCCAGTTTATTCGTTCCCACACTACATTTCCCAGAAGTGATTCCTGAAATATACAATTGGGCGACATGCGTGTTGGGCACAAATGGGCTAATCCAACCTCCTCCACTCGTGTGGGTACACTCAAATTCACGGCAAGGCTGCAGCTGTTGACGGCCTGCGGTGATGACGTGGCAGGGTCGGGGGTGATCAAGGTCAAATGACGTCAGAAGCTCCCCGCGTTCCCGTGGTCATTCCCTCGGGGAGGGGATATGATCCTTCCGGTTTAATTTTCTGACTATGTGATGCACCACGACCAGGTGCCCACTTTTGTTATCCAACTCCACCATTGGAAGCTGCTGCGGATACTGGTACATTTATATAAATACTGATAAATAAATACATCTTTAAATACATAAATATAATATAATATAATACATAAATACATTTATAAATACTGATACATTTATCTACCTGTCCTATGCTCATATATGCATATATATATATATATATATATATATATATATATATATATATATATATATATATATATATATATATATATATATATATTAGGTGATCCTCAATAGTACACCTAAACTAAGATATAATTTTATCTATATGCTTCTTCATAAAATGGTTCATATTGGTCAGAAAATGATTGGTGCCAAATTTGATTCCTATACGGCTTTATTTACCACTGTCACATGTGGGGTGAGCATTACGTTATTCGAGTCTACGCGCCAACGAATAGTAATAGTGCGATGTTCGACACGGAAACGGAAAGTGAAGGAAGGGTCAGTCCTTTTCAGTAAAATAGAAACGATACAATAAATAAATGATTGATTGACAATCAACAGTTCAAAAACGCCATGATCTTCATTATTAGCCAGTGCAGTGAATAATCAACTCTGGGAGGAGCCGTGCAGAGTCCATACCTTCTTTGCGTCGGTGAACTGACGGGAACTTAACAACTTGTAGCAGACATCGGCATTGCTGCTCGTCCTTCATCATGACTCGATTGTAGTCCTTGACTACAATCTGCTCCACGCCCGGTGGAGGCTTTTACGGCGGCAACCGCGCCCAGGACTGGCTGTGGTGGCTGGAAGGATCCTAAAAAAAGTGATGGCTCAAGGATCCTGGAAGCATCCTCACACTCGGCAGAGTCATTGTCTGGTAAGTTCATGTTGACGTTCAATGTCTCAAAAATCTGTATTGAGGCGGATGTGACAACATCTCTTGGCGACAATGGCATTTTTTGCTGCGGGGTCCACCTGCGTCCATAGGTAACGATTGTTTTTGCATTCCTCCTTAAGAGCGACCGCTATCTTTGGCTTAATATCGAGGGCAACTACCCCTTCGAAAAGATCGGGTCCGGCCAGCTCTTCACTCGGGTATCATAGGTGATTGGCACATTTCTTCCGGTAACCTTGGCAATAGCAGAATCAGGATAGGAGAGCAGTCCTTATAAAAATGTCAGGACTCCGGCAGGAGCAGCGATGGCAAACGGAGCACCGAACCAGGCTGTGATGTAGAATGTTCAAGTGAATGCTGTAAAGCGCTTCAGGCCAGTGAGTTCCGCAGCACTCATTTGAAACTGAGCTCGGAACAAGTAGATATTGATCCCCTAGATCATGCGTGCCATCCACCTTGCACGATGAAGGACTCCTGGCAAGAGGAACTTGACTCCTCTTGGAGGACGCTCACCACAAACAAATTACCACATCAAGAAGTTCGCCGTAGTCATCGCGAGGTTGATCAGATTCTAGCTTCCACACACAGAATGGCACAACCTGTTCCTTACAACTGAAAAACGGGATCAACCACGGGATCCAGGTCACCAGACATCAATGGCTCAAACATGCCTTGCTCGATAAACTTCAAACTGGACTGGAAACGTTGGAAGATAGCTATGTCAGGACCAGAAGACCGGCCAAAGCACGTTGTGAATGCCGCTTCCACTACCAGTTCCAGAATGTGATGCCGACATGCAAAGTAAAAGAGCGGGCGTCCCAGCTGTTGCTGCATAAGAGTGCATGCATGAAATGCTGATATGGTGTTACTGAAGAACGTATCAAATCTCATGCCAACCACCTTGTCGGGTTACTCACATTCCTTGAGGCACTCCATAACAGCAGTAGCTGTTGCTTGTCCAATCCGCACTGGAATTTTCGGTACACCAAGAAGCTTTGCAGTACCTCGTGTCAGTGACAATGACAGTAACACTGTCAACTTTTAATTCCCATCACCTAGAAGGAGTTTCCCATCCCAGTGAACGATCAGGCTCGTGTCGCTAGCGTAGGATTCCAGGATCTCCTCCGCAATAGCCTGCCTTTGGGTTCGCCTAGGTGACGACTGGTTGATGGCCAACTCTGAGGGGTCGTGATCTAGAGCAGAAGCTGCTGCCAACAGTACATGCACTGTTATTAGATAACTGTGTTTGGTGTGGTCCAGTGCTGCAGTCAGGTCCGGTGTAACAATGTTCCTTGCACGACACAACCTCTTTGGAGCGAACGGAGTGGCACCGCTCTCAAACCACCGCTGAACATTGGCTTCATCACTGCTGTCTGATGAGGACGTCAATTCAACGGTCTCCTCTCGCGCTGCTTGCTCCTCTTTTGCTGGCACGTTGTCAACGCCGACCATGAAGCCCCGCCTCCCCGGATGCCGCTGTGCCTGTAGGAATTCGCGGTCTTCTGGAATCTTAATCAGCTGATGTTCTCCGACATGGGCAGTGTCAAACAAGTGACTGAGGCTCGCTTGAGGCTCCTCTTCCTTCCTTATCCTAGGTGCAGATTGTCGAGTCTTATCCTTCAGTATTCACCGGTACTGCTCACTCTCACTTTCCAACTTCGAGATGACATTCCGCTCCTCTGCAGTTGGGGTACGCGCCTTCTCCCAGATGCCCATTTCCTAACTAACAACTTGAGTTGCTGCATTTCTTGCTTTCAACTTCTCATATTGGTGCAGCTTGAAGTATCGCTGAAGAACCTCTGCCCAAGATGGGACCCGATTTCCACGTAACATATGGCACTTCCACTTAGGCACTTCCACTTAGCTCACCAGCTGGTAAGCCAATCAACCACACATAGGTATGTTGTTGGGACGCACACGCCATCATATTTCGATGGACACGAATGGATGATTAGTTCCCATGCAAGAAGCACATACAATATACCTACAAATATACATAACAATAGAGATCAAACACAATGTGCAGTGCATGAGATAATGTGAGTAAAAGGAAATGTCAACTAGCTCAGTCAGCTGACACAGGGATTATGTGACTGTGCTAAACGTTGATCAAAATGAACGAAATTTTTCACAAGTCAATATTTCAGTAAGTGGAACAAAAATACTTTAAAGCATCTTGAAAAATGTTCACATTAGTTTATGAGGACCACCAGAATATATATATATATATATATATATATATATATATATATATATATATATATATATATATATATATATATATGTACTCGTATTTATATACTCGTATATATATACTCGTATATATACTCGTATATGTATTGGTATGCCAATGACAGTGTTGATCTATTGTATATCCAATGAATACTATGTATAAATGATAATCGGAATCTGGGATGACAATTAATGAAACAATTTCACGAGCAGTAAAGAGATCGGATCTTCAATGTAGTAAAAACGGCAAGGAGACCTTGACGAGGCTGGGCAATGCAAACTTGATGCTCTCCTCATCGCGTATTTATCGGGTTCTTTCATTGAGACAGAGCACGAAAGAAGTGGCTTCACCCTTTGTGGGTGGTTTCAGGTTCGGTGAAAAATATGCGACAAAGATAGCATCATGTTTGAATTGTCCAGCCCAGATGAGGTCTTCGCTGCTATCTTCGCGCTGAACCTGATTCTCACCACCCTTCTCCCCCACCCTTCGCCTCAACATCTCTTGAGGCCCCTGGGAGTTGTCATCACTCACGCGCCCAAAGCGAACTGCGCCAAAGTCTCAAAGACCAAAGAGATTGCGTATAGAGCTCGGAGACCATCTGGGGGGCGAGTGGTCTAGGGGTAAGATGCTCGTCTCACAATCGAAAGATTGTGGGTTCGAGTCTCACCTGTCGCTACTCTTCGCCCGCGACCAATCGGCGTCAGAGATTGGCGACGCTATATGACTCAACGGTCGACGTGTCGTAAAACCAATAACCATCGGAGACCATCTGCCGCCTGGCATACGAGTGCAACGCAGCGTACAGTGGCGAGAGTGGTCGGCCGCTGGACAAGCGCCTGAAGAGCATCGGAACGCTCTCTCCAAGACCCAGCCAGAGAAGTCGGTAGTCGTCACGGTGTCATCACGGTGTCACGGCGTCATCACGGTGTCGGCAGTCGTCACGGTGTCGGCAGTCGTCACGGTGTCATCACGGTGTCGGTTGTCGTCACGGTGACGTCACGGTGACGTCACGGTGTCGTCACGCTGACGAGATACTCGACATGATATATCCTCCGGGACGACTTGGAGATTCTGGGACTGGAAGCCCAGTCTGGAGCTTCCAGGAGTAGGAAGCTGCTGGAATCATACCGTATTCGAAATTCGCGACCAGAACTGAATCCCGATCGGAGCTTAGAATGGTAGACCATCTGGAGAGCGGTTGATATTAACGGGCGGTAATCTTGGGGAGAAGGGTGGTGGGAATTATATTCAATTGTTATGCTCTTATCATCTGCTTGCCATTTTTACTCCATTCAAGTGCCGATTGTTCACTGCTTGTGTCTTGTGTTTGAATCGACGAGCCGCTAGGAGCCCCGAAAGCTCATGAAATTGTTTCACTTATGGTCACCCCAGATACGGATTATCGTTCTTGTCAACCCTTTAACTTGCCTCTCAAAGCAATGCATCACTAAAAAAAAAACTCTCGTTAGGCAAAATCCTGAACCTAGTGCTTCCCCAGCCACTTGTCACCACCTCTGAGGGGCACTCCTCACTTCTATTGTTCCGATTCGAAAGGTCCAACGTTTATTTTTACGAGAGCATGACGGTTATGCTGTACGGTGGCCGTTTGGACGCCCAGGTTAGCTGGCACCGTGCCAAGAAGGGCAGGCATGACATTTATGTGGAGCCACCGTGACCATTATTAGTCTGATAAGCCGTGGCAGGTCAGCATCGGGCCAGGGTCTGGGCCAGGGCCTGCTCGCCCTGGCCCCGGGCTAAAGCCACCCGACGGCGACAGCAGTCCTGCTTCGCGGGTATTTTGTCATGAAAGAGGCTCCCCCACCCCACATCCAGGACAGTCTTCTCCTCTCCTTTGTTGGACCGTAGAAGTGCAGAGCAAGATGTGTACCCCTCTCGTTCTGGGAGGCATTCATTTGACATCATCTGAGGTTTGTTCTAGGCCAGAAAAAAACGATGCTGTGAACAGCATGACATGGCTTCATCCTTAAACTTCATCATTAAACTTCATCCTTAAACCTCTTCCTTAACTTCTTCCTTAAGCTTCATCCTTAAACATCATCATTAAACTTCATCCTTAAATTTAATCCTTAAACTTCATCCTTAAACTTCATCCTTAAACTTCATCTTTAAACTTCATCCTTGAATTGTATCCTTACACTTCAAACTTAGCTTCACCAACTACTTAAAATATGATTGTCTAGAACTTTGAGCTGAGCATTCAGGTTAGGTGAAACGTGTCAATGCCGAGATGCTCTCCCGTCATCGCGTGTTCTTCGCAATCTTAGCAGCCTGGAAGACAAGCAGATGCAGTACCATGATTTATACGATTGCTATTCACATCGAAGTGTTCGATAATTGCCACGCAGCCTGTCAGGATATAGGTCATGTGATATAGGTCATGTGATCAGTTCAAGGTCAACCCCGAAGGGGTCGGCGATGAGCTTTGAGTTTTGAAGCTGACGTGTGTCGCAACGCATCGTGCCTGGATACTGCATGCCATCAACGCAAGGCCGAAATGGAGTAGCAGTCTTTTGGAAGGGGGAGTATTCGTGAAGAACACGGGCGCTGTTAGCAGTGTGCAACCTGGTGTCTTGCACACGTTAGGACATAAATCAGGTGGAAATGTTGCAAGATTGTTCAAGCAGCCTTGATGCCGAAATTTAACTTCGTGATTTTTCTCCCTTTAGACACGGAAACAAAATGCTTGCACTTTGGAAGCGTTTGAAATCGTGTGGCCATGATCGACATTAATGTTTAACTGAAATTCAAAACATTAGAACATTAAACATTAATGAAACTAGAAACAGCGAACAAAGAAACACTAAAGAACATTATTTATCGCATTATTCTGAATTTATTCGACATACTTCAACTGAAAAAAGCAAAACCTTCACACACCTCAACTGAAAACAGCAAAATCCTCACAAAGTAAAATACCTCAACTGGAGCAGAAAACCCCTCGCAAGGTAACTTACCTCAACTGGAAACAACAAAACCTTCACAGAGTAAACTACTTCAAGTTGAAACCTCAAAACCTTCACATCAGTAAAATACCTCAACTGGAGACAGGAAAACTCCTAGAGTAATTTTGTGAATGCATATTACGACATCACAAGACATTAGATGAATGACCCATGGCCCGAAGGGCCATGGGTCAGTGGGAAAATGCTGCCTGCCGAAGGGAAAACGCTGCCCGCTGAAGGGAAAGCACTGCCCGCTGAAGGGAAAACGCCGCCTGCCGAAGGGAAAACGCCGCCCGCTGAAGACGTCGGTGTTGCTCGACGAGATAGACGGGGGTAAAACTGCTGCCAACGCAAAGCCGAGGGCAACACTGCTCTTCAAGGTCATTTCACAGGGAAGCGGTGCGCAATCACGGGCAACATTTTGTAACTCGCTGCCAAGAAAATATGCATCTTTAACTTTCCTAGATTTATTTCATCGCCACACTCCTTTTTGCAACAGATGCGATCTGTGCACAGCGAGGCACAAATAGTTTCACATCAACATCGAACAATAGTCTAACACTGCATATCTGCAAGTAGCGGAAGTGACTGTTATGATTTCGACTGACACAGGTATATACACACACACACACACACACACACACACACACACACACACATATATATATATATATATATATATATATATATACATATATATGTATATATATATATATATATATATATATATATATATATATATATATATATATATATATATATATATATATATATATATATATATATATATATATATATATATATATATATATATATATATATAACTAAGGGTGAGACAGGACATATGCGACAGCTGGCTAACACTAGTCCGACCCAACACGTGTTCCACATCTGTCAGGTCTTGTCAATGCTGCGGGGGATGACGCTGACTCTGACATAGACAATGGTGACACTTCGGTACCGACACCGACCGTGGGGCGAAAGTCAGTCTGTCAGGCGGTGGTCGCTGACACCGGCTGGCGGTGACACTGACACTTACACTGGCACCGGTGACACTTCAGTATCGACACGGACCGTGGGGCGAAGGTCAGTCTGTCAGGCGGTGGTCGCTGACACCGGCTGGGGGTGACACTGACACTTACACTGGCACCGGTGACACTTCAGTACCGACACGGACCGTGGGGCGAAGGTCAGTCTGTAAGGCGGTAGTCGCTGACACCGGCTGTGGCGGGCGGGGGGGGGGTCGTCAGGGATGGCCAAGGGCTAGGGAAACTGGAAATTTCTCTTCGACCGACAGTGGTCGGCGCCGAACCAAGTAGCCCGATCTTGGCTGCCGAACTGATTGGTCGGCTGTTTGTGCCTGCACTGGCGATTCGAGTCCCGGTTCGAGGCGATGGAATCTTCAGATAGATTCCATGATTTAAGCACTCGGCGCTTTTGCACCGCTTTGAGGATGTTTCTGATGGATTTGTGTATGACTGGTGGCAATAAACGTTAAGATGATGATAATGACAATGGCACAGATCAACTAGGCTTCTCGCCATTGTGCTGCGTTATGTCATGTTGTGTTTCGTATTGTGCTATGCTGTGAAGATAAAATATATTCAGTGATGACTGATTTGGATGACCTTACTTAGTGATTATATTTGCAATTACCAAGTAAGATAAAGTAAATAATAGCTTCTACAGAACGAATGCAAAAGAAACTGACGAATGCCATTATGCATTGGCTTTTAACCCATTTTGCAATTAAGAGAAGATGTCAAAATATACAAAGCATACTGAAGTTAACAATACTTATGCCATGTATTATCAGCAGAGGAATACGACAGTGTACTTATGTGCTACACCAGGGGCAAGTAGTCTAGGGGTAAGTTGCTCAGCTCTCAACCGAATGGTCGTGGGTTCCAGTCCCACTTGCCACCACTCTTCGCCCGCAACCAATCGGCGTGAGAGATTGGCGCCGCTCTGCGACCCAAAATAGTCGACAAGTCGTGAAGCCAGTAGCCAATGTGTGATACATCGTGGCCCTTCGTCACCACTCTGCCGGCGTATGGGGGCTGAACGTTCTGGTCAAGTAGGTTCTCTTCCTGACATTGAACCCGCGATCTGAGTGGCGGGGGGGGCCGCCACTCAGACCATCACACCTGAAGCGCATTGGACCACGCATTGGACCATCACACCTGAAGCGAGTCACTAACGAGCGGCGCGCGGCCGGGCCGCGTCAAGCGCCAAGCGTCAAGCGACAAACGACAAGCGTCAAGCGTCAAGCGACAAACGTCAAGCGTCAAGCGTCAAGCGTCAAACGACAAGCGTCAAGCGATAAACGACAAGCGTCAAGCGTCAAGCGACAAACAACAAGCATCAAGCGTCAAGCGACAAACGTCAAGCGTTAAGCGTCAAACGACAAACGTCAAGCGTCAAACGACAAACGTCAAGCGTCAAACGTCAAACGACAAGCGTCAAGCGACGAACGACAAGCGTCAAGCGACAAACGACAAGCGTCAATCGTCAAGCGACAAACGACAAGCGTCAAGCGCTCCGACGCCGCTCGTCGGCACGCCGGCAAAACAATGGCATTGTGAAACGGGAAGGCGGTCGACCGCGTTGGCCCATCACGGCGACGTGCGCTCACCGACCTCGGCGGGCGGCAGACCTCCGCCTGGCTGATTGGTGTCGAGTCGCTGAACAATCCGTGATTGGTCGTGCTTGACGGTGGAGCTGATGGCTGCTGTGTACGTTGTCTAGCGCCGCCGTGTCTGTCTGTGGAAGTCGCGGTAAATCCGTCGGTAGGACGTTCGACTCATGATCGCAAGATCGTGGGCTCGAATCCCGCAACCGGCGGGATTATCCAGTCAACCCGCGACTGAAATGAGTGAGAGGTTCACGATGCTGTGTGACTCAGCAGTCGAATACGTGGTAAAATAATCCAGGATTCTTCTTCTTCCTCGCCGTCGTGGTGGTCTGTTCTGATGACTCATCTGCTGATTGATGTATGTTGTTTGATGGCATTCGCACGCGGTATGCGCCTGCTCCGCCCAGAAAAAATAGCAGACAATCAAACGACTGTGTTTGTCCATAAACTTTGAAGCAAAAGACTGTCCGTGCACGGCATCTGACAATTCGCATCAGAGTCCCGTTTCATCAGGTTGTTATCACTTGGCGCCTGCCTAGTTTCCAAACGGCAGTGTGTCAGCTAATCGAAATGAAAACCAGCATTTGCACGGCACGTTGCATTGATACCAGATTTATTATGATATACATGTAAATTAATGGGATATTGGGGGAAAACTTATGTTTAACTGTCTTATTCAGAGGCCACTTTAGACGCTATTTGCTATGCAAACATTAAGACTTCTCACGTTACTTGTTTCCTGTGTAAAACAATAGCCAATGCATGCTTGTGCTATGCCATCTTGTATTATGCAGTTCAAGTGTTAAATATGTCGAATGTACTACATTTCGAGGCTTAGGTAAATGGACAGATGATATCCTCATTGTGAAACTTCCGAAATAGTGCCGGGAAGCATTATTTGTTTACCCAAGATGATGACAAATGGAAATGGATGCGACATTCAGCTTTAGAGTCCACATTAACGCCAGAGTGACTCAAAAGCCGAAAAAGCATTATTTGAGTTTAGATTGATGTCAATGACCTAGAGCGGTCTTGGAAATATCAGCGATCTATGTAAGCACGTTGCATGAGCTGTCCATCACCCTACCACATCAATATCGACATTTGAGACAACAGGTGAGGTCCAATTTCCGATATTTCGCGTTGTCGGGAAGAATGTTCTGGCATGTTTCCCGTGAGCACGTCACCGCTGAATGACCTGACATGACCCTCCCAATGACCTGACCTCCCAATTTACATACCACGAGGTCAGCACAAAGACCACCAGCTGCACGAAGCGGCTCGGTCGGCTTCCCGGCAGCCGAGGGAACATCTCAGGAGGAGAGGGAGGATGCGTCTGCCCACACCTTCCACGGACGATGGTTAAGTTCGACCAGCAGCCTTTCCTAACCCATGACTGATCTGAGCCACCTTCCGTAGCTCGCTGCAGGAGCCAGAGTCAGGATGAGATGTAGGCGTCGCAGCTGGACTGCTGACGGAGAACTGGGCGTGCCACGTCCCATCCGTGCGCAATGGGCCCACTTCCACCACTGACTGTTCTGAGGCGAAACACGAAGCACGAAACAATAAGCGACACTACCCTAAACACTAAGCAACACTACCCTAAGCACTAAGCAGCACTACCCTAAACACTAAGCAGCACTACCCTAAGCACTAAGCAACACTACCCTAAACATAAAGCAACACTACCCTAAACACTAAGCAACACTACCCTAAACACTAAGCAACACTACCCTAAACACTAAGCAACACTACCCTAAACACTAAACAACACTACCCTAAACACCAAGCAACACTACCCTAAAAACTAAACACTGAAACACTACGGATGAAACTATGGACGTCTGCACCTGCAACAACAACACTGAACGACTACTGGAACTCTGTGGTATCCACATTGTGACTTCAGCAGTGATCGGTTCGTTTTTGTTCAAGCGCAATGACTTGGTCAGCCTTCAGCCAATGCTTTCTGGATCATTTTACCACCAATGCTATGTAGATGGATTTGTCTCGTTAGACACCAGTCCCTGGGTTCAAAGGTTGGTCTGCTGCCTGGGGCCAAACGACACACGATCGTCCTGGATAAAATCAACGGCAAATGAGGCAGCATCGGTGGCAATGAAGCGTATGGCCTGCTCGGCCATGCAACCAGTATCTTCATTATCCATCAGGTTGTCTGTATGAGGGGCTTGCATTCTGGTCATCCTCTTCGATAAACGGGCGGGACTTCCCTCCATATCAGTCATTACAATTAACAACCTACGCGAAGCTGAACTGCCCTTGGACGTCCGCTGGGGGGGGGGGGCGAAATCATCTGTTAGACGTAGCACAATAATAAGAAAAAATAAGATAATAAAGGCAAAAATGAGAAAGTAATATGAATAATAATCCTCATACTAAAAATACTGATGGTTATAATGCTGATGCTAACACTAATAATAAACTACCAAGCAAAGCCAAACAGAATAGCTTTGGTCTTAATTCCCAGCCATCCCCTTAGTCCGGTTACGAAGACTTCACGGGGCGGGGATGGCCGAGTGTTTAGAGCGTTGGACTCTGGGTACAAAGGTCCCGGGTTAAACGCTCACACCGCTCGGACATTTCCCAATCCCACGGCCCACTGGCGAAACAGTGTGGGCGGCGCCGATTAGCAGATTGCAGGAAGTGCGTCGTGACCACCCAATGAAAAATACGAAGACATCAATCTTCGCAGTCGCGATAATGGTGGCCGGAGAATGCTGGGAACCGCCGCTCATCACACCAGACTAACACCACAGGCGGCCTGCCCGAGGCGGCCGAGGACTGCACTTCGTGCTGGGAACCGCCGCTCATCACACCAGACTAACACCACAGGCGGCCTGCCCGAGGCGGCCGAGGACTACACTTCGGCAATAGGCAATATCACTTTCGGAACGGACACCAACACAGTGTAATCCTAGTCATTCTGAGCTTTTCCGTCATGCGATACCGAACTGGCGTCATACCACTGTTAATGTCATGCCATAGCGTCATACGGCTGTCAAATCCATAGCCGTACCGTCATACGGCTGTCAAATCCATAGCCGTAGCGTCATACCGCTGTCAAATCCATAGCCGTAGCGTCATACCGCTGTCAATTCCATAGCCGTAGCGTCATACCGTTGTCAAATTCATAGCCAAAGCGTCATACCGCTGTCAATTCCATAGCCGTAGCGTCATACCTCTGTCAAATTCATGGCCAAAGCGCATATCGCTGTCAAATCCATACCCATAGAGTCATATTACTGTCAAATCCATATTCACAGCCATATCCACTATCGCGAGTGCCATCCTTTTCACATCCGTTTTAAATAACGGCGTGGAAAGCACGTTCACGCGATGGCGTTTACGCAATGTAGGTGCCATGTGGATGCCATGTGGATCCCATGTGGATGCCATGTCATGCATGGTGCAGCACAAAAACGGCACTCTCGGTACGGACTGCCCAAGTCCTTTGCGCAAAGCCGCTGGCCAGAGTATGTCGATGTGATTTGGTGTTTCGGCTAGTGCTTGGGTTGGCATTTGGGTTGTTATTTGGGTTGTTATTTGGATTGGTATTTGGGTTGGTATTTGGGTTGGTATTTGGGTTGGTATTTGGGTCGGTATTTGGGTTGGTATTTGGGTTGGTGTTTGGGTTGATGTCTGGATTGATGTTAAGTTGATGAAACCTCTGGCAGTCTTGGTTTCTCCAAGGTTGTGGAAGGTGAGGCAGGCGGTGTGACGAAGGTGCAGAAATAATGACAATTTCAGTGGGGTGCGTAACGACGGGAACATGAGGATGTTCGTATCGAAGGCTAGGTGTAGGAAGCTACACCACGGAGTAGAGGCCGAATAGACCGGCAAGCATAAGGCACGGCTGAGAGGCCCGGACGAGCCAGGCATGATGCGGACCACGGGGCTACCCTGCAGCAGGCTCAGGATCGGGTACAGCGAGAGGAGACTGGTGGACCGACCGCTACTGCTTCGTCTTTGCATCTCTCTCCCTATCGATATGCATATACATATATATATATATATATATATATATATATATATATATATATATATATATATATATATATATATATACATATTTAAAAATAAAAATAAATATATATATATATTTTTATATTTTTTTTTTTTTTTTTTTTTTTTTTTTTTTTATATTTTTTTGTATATATATATATTTACCTCCCCTCCCCTCGTTACATCTTTCTTTTCTGTTTCATATTTTTCGTATGCAAAGAGTGAAGTACTTGAAATTTGCTTCTTAAAGTTCATGGCGATTTACAAAACCAAACACTCACAATATGAGGGCTGCCCATTATCTAACTCGCGCATGTGCTTGTGCCACGCTTATGCTTGCCTCTAAACCGTCCCGAACTAACTATGCCTCACACAACCATTCGGCTCGGCATCTTCCATCGGACTGACTCTGCCTCGGGGCGCACAGGTTACATTCATGACGACATGACCACGTAACCGGCTGTTGCATGGCTGGCCCTTAGTCGGTATTGGCTGGACTGGCACCAGCTGTACCACATTGCAACCTTCACTTTAACAAAGGACACTCACATTATAACGAAAATATTGTGCGAAATGTCATGAAAGGACATGGAATCACTCAAAATTAAAAGCCACTAGGAAATTATAGATGAACGTCTGGCAGAAAGTCTGGTTCTAGGTGAAATCCTTCAAAAAGTCTGATTCTAGGTGAGGGTCTTGGAGGAAGTCTGATTATAGATGAAAGCCTAGGAGAAAGTCTGATTCTAAGTGAAATCATTGGGACACAAGCGCTGCAACCAAAAAGTTATTAATGTTTCAAAAGGGGGACGGTTGGGCCGTGCCAGACAGGACCGGACGAGGTCGCTCAGGTCACCATTTGTCACACGGATACGGGAGTAGATTCGTCCGGGCCTCGCCAGCGCTCGTGATGAGCATAGGTCGCCATTATCACTCGCAAGGGATGGGAGAGGGGGGGGGAGTGAAATCCACCCGCCCCTCTTGTTCTTTGCGATATCTGATAAACGAGCGGAGATATGGTAATGCAACTTTGCGAACTAATACAAAATTGAAAAGCCATGGCAAAAGAGCGGAACCGTTGGTGAGTATATGAACTGCGATGGTGCAGTCCACCGACAATCCGGCCGCCGAGCATTCAAGGTCAAAGGTTTCGTGGCCAAGGGTTCAGCAAGGTTTCATTAGTGCGGTGTGACGGCCGATCTCAATCTCATTTGACCATGAAGACATTGACCTAGGATAATATAATTTAGACTGCAGCGAGTTCACTAGAATCGTAGTCCAGCTGCCGAATTTTGCGCTTCTGCTTGAGTAGTTTCCGAGATCCTATGGGGCGAATCCACTTACCTCCGGCGTACCTATTGAGACACAGCTGGATAGTGACTGGTCTCGGGGGAAGTGCAGGCATTTGATAAATATGCACAGCGAACTTCGACACAGTGCATCGACATTTGTCAGCTGTTGGTTGTTGGCTGTTGGCTGTTGGCCGTTGGCAGTCAGCTGTTGGCTGTTGACCGCCGTTGGCTCGGCTCTCGACTCGTCGCTCGTGCAGCCAGCCGGCGGCCGCCGCCACAATGCGGCGCGGGTCAGCGCGCCCACGCACGCGCTGACCCGCGCCGACCCGACCCGACCGCGCCGGCTGATGGCCATGCGATGACCCCAGCCAACGTCACGCCGCCGCCGCGCGTGACGTCACGCCGCTGCCGCGTGACGCAAATGGTGCGCCGCCGTGGCGCGCAGTGGCGGCAGCTACGCGCAGGCCGGCCGTCGCGGCTGACGGATGGCTGTTGCGGCGGCGGCGGCGGCCGGTGGCAGGGTACCGGTCACGCCGCCGAGACGGCTCGCCGCCGCACTGCCAGGTGCGCGCGCCCGAATGGGCGCAGGCGCGCCACGCGGCCGATCGAGAGCGAGATTAGGCCGGTCTGTGCGATACCTGTGGACAGCAAGGTAGTAAAGTTGGGAGTAAGTGGTGATTAGAGCGTTACGACCGCGCTTGGAGTTGGGCTGGAGATGTGCGCTCAGCAGACGAGAGAATGAGAGAGAGAGAGAGAGAGAGAGAGAGAGAGAGAGAGAGAGAGAGAGAGAGAGAGAGAGAGAGAGAGAGAGAGAGAGAGAGAGAGAGATAGAGATATAGAGAGAGATATATATATATATATATATATATATATATATATATATATATATATATATATATATATATATATATATATATATATATATATATATATATATATATATATATATATATATATATATATATATATATATATATATATATATATATATATATATATATATATATATATATATATATATATATATATATATATATATATATATATATATATATATATATATATATATATATATATATATATATATATATATATATATATATATATATATATATATATATATATATATATATATATATATATATATATATATATATATATATATATATATATATATATATATATATATATATATATATATATATATATATATATATATATATATATATATATATATATATATATATATATATATATATATATATATATATATATATATATATATATATATATATATATATATATATATATATATATATATATATATATATATATATATATATATATATATATATATATATATATATATATATATATATATATATATATATATATATATATATATATATATATATATATATATATATATATATATATATATATATATATATATATATATATATATATAGAGATAGATATAGAGATAGAGAGAGAGAGAGAGAGAGAGAGAGAGAGAGAGAGAGAGAGAGAGAGAGAGAGAGAGAGAGAGAGAGAGAGAGAGAGAGAGAGAGAGAGAGAGAGAGAGAGAGAGAGAGAGAGAGAGAGAGAGAGAGAGAGAGAGAGAGAGAGAGAGAGAGAGAGAGAGAGAGAGAGAGAAAGAGATAGCAGTTGCGGTCGATCCACAAGTGCCCTGTCGCGGTATTGTATGTTCCCGATCCTGTACCTGCAGCAGGGCAGGCCCATAGTCCGCATTATGCTTCGCTCGCCCTGACCTCCTAGCCATGCCCTATGCTGGTCTATTCGACCTCTATTGCGTGGTGAAACCTCATACACCCACCTTTCAATACGAACATCCTCATTTTTCACTCGTCACACATCCCACCGAAGTTGTCATTATTTCTACATCTTCACCACACCGCCTGCCTCACATTCCACAACCTTGGAGCGGCCATGCTTGCCAGATATTTCGTCACCGCAAACACCAACCCGAATACCATCTCATGCACCAAATATAACTAGCATGTACCAGCCAGTGGTGGTTGTTATGGTGGTTATTGGTTTTACGACACGTCGACCGTTCAGTCATGTAGCGTCGCCAATATCTCACGCCGATTGGTCGCGGGCGAAGAGTAGCGACAGGTGAGACGCGAAGCCACAATCTTTCGATTGTGAGACGGGCAACTTACCCCCAGAGTACTCGTCCCCTGTGCCAGTCAGTGACGTTGAGCATGGGACTCGGCGCGACCGTAACGAACGACATGGAGAGCACCATGTGAGCACCGTATGCACCATGTGTGACATGGTGTCCACATCGTGTCGAACCAATGGTGCCAACGTCCTTTCCAGGGGCGGGTATGGTCGAGTGGTTGAGGTGTCGAGCTCTGGGTACCCAAGGTCCCGGGTTCAACACTCGCACCGCTCGGGACATTTCCCAATCCCGCGGCCCATCGGCGAAACGGCGTGGGCGACGTCATTATCCGTGAATGTGCTTAAAGTGCGTCGTGAATCAACCAATAAACAAACAAACGTGCTTTCCACGCCTTTGTTTTTAAAATTGAGTGGAGAGGATGACACTCGATAGTGGAGATGGATATGAACATGGATGTGACATCAGTAGCCCGCTATGACTATGGCCGCGACAGGAGTGTGCCGCTGTGACTATGGATGCGACGGCAGTATGCAGCTATGTCTACAGGTGTTTGTGTTAGTCTGTCCCTGCTCGGGCTGTTTTAGAAGCTCACTTCCAATTTTGGGAAGTTGATTTCCAATCTGGAAATTATGAGCGTTAGAAGTTGTGAACTTTAGAAAATACGATACACCGCGGTCCTGTTGGTGTTCCTGACCACTTCCGGAATGCAGTCCTCAGCCGACTGGAGTCGGCCGCCGGCGGTGTTATTTTCGTGTGATGAGCTGCGATTGCCAACATTCCCGGTCACCATTGCCGAGTATGTGGGCGTTGCTGTCTTCGTCACAAGAACTCGGGCACGGCTGTGAATGAACACACAGAAGCTATGCGGGTCGGAATGACACAAAGCCCATTGTGTGCTCTGAATTGGACGGCATAGCTTGTCCACGGCTTAGCTTGTCCACGGCTTAGCAAGTCCACGGCTTAGCTTCTCCACGGCTTAGCTTCTCCATGGCTTAGCTTGTCCACGGCTTGGCTATGATAGATTACCAGCCGCTGAGAGTTACGTCAGGCGGCGGGTTGATTGTAACCAAGAAGTGATGCACTTAGCAGCCGAACTGGAGCTCTGCAGCCAGGCTTTTGCCGAAAATTTAGGGCTGGTGGGCCCAAAAATGAAGCTGGTGTTAAAAAGTGAAAAAGTATAAAAGAATATACCCTGAGATATAGTTGTTGCAATTACTTCGAAAGTTGGCCCGGCAGCCAGACCACCTGCAACACGTTCAGTGATGCAGCCAAGATTTCCAGCGAAGAAATTCTATGAAACAGAAAACGCATTAGGCGCGAGAGGCGCACCGAATATTTTTAGACTTGAATGGTGAAAACCTCAAAATGTCTTGCTTCATCCGGTGCATTTTTCTTTATCGCTAAGGCTGGACCGCCCCCCACCCCTTCCCTTGGATATGCCTCTGTACATATATATATATATATATATATATATATATATATATATATATATATATAGATATATATATATTTATATACACACATATATATATATATATTTTATTTTTTTTTAATATGTATATATATACATATATATATAGGTATCAGTGAATATATTACGTCAACATACGGATCATGACTTAAACCCCAGGGAACGGTTTTAAAAAGGCCAGGCTTGATTCGGTTCATAATTGTTTCGCAACTACTAACATAAATGAAGGTATCTATATTGAGCAAAGTAAAAAGGTCAGGACACGATGGGTCAGATCGGGTCAGAATCAGGCCTCAAATCAGTTTGAGGAATATGCATGCCAGACACTGGTAATCGTCATTGCCTAACCAGTGTAGCGTAGGTTTAATGGCGCAGCTTATTTCTTCGCGTTTCGCCCCACGCTGGGGTCGTTATAATGCGACCTAGTTAGAGGAAAAATGGTCTGTCAACAGAACTATTTCACCAAAATGCCTGATATCGGAAAAGTCTAACGTCAGATCAGGTCACGCCGTGTGAGCAAATCCAGTAAGTTCAAGTTTGAATACCCACGATACATCACTTCTTAAGTACAAAGGCGATGCTCCCAAGAAGACTGGTATGATACTGAATCATCTTTGTAAAGTATTCAGCCTGCGACCTCATGACCTAACCTTTGGTCACGCTGGAACAATGCATGGATTGAGTAAGTGATCAAGTCAGCCTTCGCCTGGGTGCACACTGTTTTCAACGCAATTCCAGAGAAAGGTCACATCAGGCCAGGTAAGGTCGGACGACACGAGGTCCGGATATCTCAGGTCATTACGTCACCGCCCAATGTGATGTGCACGAGTGTTGACATGTTGTCCGCGCTTAAACCAGACTCAGATGTGACTTCACAAGGAACAGGAACATTCTGCATAGCATGACGTGTATACACGGTACCACATTAAACTACATACTATACACTAAGGTATGCACGATATTTGACCCGATTGTGTGGCTTTAAACTATGACATATGCTAAACCAGAATTCATATATCATGATGTTTATCATCCCATGCATGAAAACGTACCACACCTTAAATTTCCCCACTCAATTCGAAAGCAAATTCGAAACTTGTCCTAGCCTCAGGTCGGTTACCATTACCTTGATTAATATTTCGCGACAGCAGAGTTGTTCGTTTTGATGACAGAACAGCATGATCTGAATTTGTATTAATATGCTTCAACTACTCCGGAGGAGACACTTGGAAGATTTTTAGGGAATTACACTTTTTATCCCGTCCTAGGCTCATGACGTTCACTGACATTGACCTGAAATTTGCACGCGATATGTGAAACCGAAGCATAAGAATAAAAGAAGTTTTGTTCCTCTGCGTTTACTCCTCCGATCGCTGTCGGCAAAAAACAGTTGAGGGAAAGTGGAGTTCTCGAGTGCCATCACCTCCGCTTCCCACGGCTCGGTGGGGATTAAAACAACACATCTGACTCTGAGTGACACACATTTGAAAGCGAAACGCTGTACAAAAAAAAACTGCCGTTCCAAAAGCATGGTGGTCAGGCCAGACCTCGATGGTCTGATCAGGAGACATACGTGCCATCGTACCATGTGCTCAGGGCTAGACACGCCCACTTGTCACACCCACGCCTCGTCCTCGCTCACTGCCAGCTAATTCACAAAGCCACACCACTGGTTTGTGCTGGCATTATCTTCCTCACGGACTATCGCCGCACAATCTTAGTGGTCGTCGGTACTCGCGGTCCCGATAACACCGGACTGCCGCCTGCCCAATTCGATTGGTCTGGAGTTGCACCCAAACCCTGTGGTGTTCAATCTCATTATTGCAGTTACCAGCCACTTGGCTTGGTGTTCATCTTCTGGTTACTTTAAAAAAATATAATTTTTATCCATTTTGTGCATGATATATATACATATATATATATATTTATATATATATATATATATATATATATATATATATATATATATATATATATGTATGTATTATGTTCATAAGATGTAAAATGTGCAATATACAATGTGCACCGTTCCAAACCAGATGCACGTCAGGTGAAGCCGGCAGCTTCACACCATAATTCACATAATACACCAGCGGTCATCATGACGATGATGATCGCGTTGATCTGGTGCTGGCTCGCTTCAGCGGATGTCCAAGCGGAAGGCGCTGCTGAAAGTGCCGTCACCAGCACGGCACCACGGGCGCGGTGGTGCAAGCTACCGGGCGAAACCGGCAGCACGTTCGCCGAGACGGTGTTGGACGCCTCCGTCGAGTCGGTTGCCTCACGCCGAGGCGGTGATGGACGTATCCGTCGAGTCTGTTTCCTCACGCCGGGACCCTTGCAACATGTCGGCGTCGCCTCTCCCGCTCGAAATGTCCCCGCCCCTTCAGAGAGGAAGCATGATGAAGATGGATGCAATGCAGAAGCGACGCGTCGCTTGTCCTGCAGTTGGCCGTTTCACGTGAGCCTGATGGTGATGTAAACTTGTCTCTAGCACACCTCATGGCTCCTGCTAAGCGCACTGCAAACGCTTGAAAAACAAAGCAAACAAGTGCAATAACTGATTGTGTTTAAGCATTACATTTGCGATTTTCATGGACTTTTAATCATTCCAAGTTCTATTGAAGGACCCTGAATGCACATGTCAGTGTGCATGCTGGGCAAGAAGTTGCCCATGGTTGGCACCACTAGCGCGGCCACCGTCTCGGATGCGTGCTACTTACTTTACTGGCGAGCTGATTGATGAAGCAGATGGCAATGAAGACAGGCCGTGGACCTTTCGTTTGTCACGCATGAGTGCCGGTGTGCACACTCGGCGAGTACCTGTGGTGATCTTCCCGGGCTTTACGGGCCTATCGTCAGGGGACCCAACCAGCGCCTGTGGTGGTCTGCCCAGGCTTTACTGGCCTCTGGTCAGGACACCCAACCAGCGCCTGTGGTGGTCTACCCGGGCTTTACTGGCCTCCGGTCATGACCAGTACCTGTGGTGATCTGCCCGGGCTTTACTGGCCTCTGGTGATGACCTGCACCTGTGGTGATCTGCCCGCGCTTTACTGGCCTCTGGTCATGGCACACAACCAGCGCCTGCGGTGGTCTGCACGGGCTTTACTGGCCTCTGGTCAGGACACCCAACCAGCACCTGTTGCGATCCGTCCGAGATATGTTGACCTCTGGTCAGAGAACCTGAACAGCACTTGCACTATTCTTTGGTCAGGCCGCCTGACATAAGCTGACTTTTACTGACGTAATCTGACCACAGCCAATGAAAGCTGATCACGCCTAACTAAGCTGACCTCAGCTGACGTAAGCTGATCGAAACTAATATAAGCTGACCCCGAATCACATGAACTGATCTCGAGTGAATGCGACGCCGCTGGACCCGCGACACCGTGACCCAGCGTCCGTGCGACGCCACGACACCCGTGACGCGTCACATCTGCCCTGCTCAGTGGCAAATCAACCCCGGAATCAAACGGAGCCACATTGTTCCACCTCCGAGCCTGACCACTACCGGCGGCTCCCTCTGGATGCTCCTGGCAGGAAGGCCGGCTCGTGCCACACCGACCAAGCCGCTGCTAGATCTGAGACATATCCAGCCACACAGATCCAACTGCTGCTAGATCTGTGACAGATCCAGCCGCTGCTAGATCTGAGACAGATCCAGCCACGCAGATCCAACTGCTGCTGGATCTAAGACCGATCCAGACACACAGATCAAGCCGCTGCTAGATCTGAGGCAGATCCAGCCACACAGATCCAGCCGCTACTGGATCTGAGACAGATCCAGCCACACAGATCCAGCCGCTGCTGGACCTGCGGCCTGTCACGTGATCTCTGGTACGGCGCCGCCCGCCGGTGGACCCGGCCGGCTCTCCGGCTCCCGCCATCCCGCTCCGCGCCACGCGGTGACCCTCCACAGACCGCAGCAGAAGCACGCGCCGCCCGCCGGTGGACCCGGCCGGCTCTCCGGCTCCCGCCATCCCGCTCCGCGCCACACGGTGACCCTCCACAGACCGCAGCAGAAGCACGCGCCGCCCGCCGGTGGACCCGGCCGGCTCTCCGGCTCCCGCCATCCCGCTCCGCGCCACACGGTGACCCTCCACAGACCGCAGCAGAAGCACGCACCGGACGCCGGCGGTCGGCCGCCGGCTCGGCGCGGTCACAACGCCGAAGCTGCCGACAGTCCCGCCGGAGCTGCCCGGTCTCCCGGCACTTGCACCGCCTCGTGCCCGGAGGGCTGGGCCGTGTGATTAGCTCGACGTCCGGGCACGCTTCCGCCAACATGCATTGGATTGTGTCAACCTGCCTTCGTAACTTATTGGAACTGTCGTGACTATCGAGACTATCGAGACTATCGAGCCTATCAAGACTATCGAAACTACCCGGACTATCGGGACTATCGGGACTATTGGGACTATCGAGACTATCGAGACTATCGAAACTATGGAAACTATCGATACTATCGGGACTATCGAGACTATCAAGACTATCGAGACTATCGAGATTATCGAGACTATCGGGACTATCGAGACTATCGAGATTAGCCGCCATCGGCTGTGCTGTCCCGTGACTTCCGGTGGAACTGCCGTCCGACTGGCACTGCCCCCCCTCTCCCCCCACCCCATCCCACCTCTCGGCAAGCGTCTCACAACGCTACTGGTGAAGTGCATCCGCCTATGTGTTAATTCCAGCCTTGGAGAACAAACTGACTGCTCAGTCCCAGTCTATTAAGTTCGAACGACATTAGGAGTCCAAATATGTAACACGAATAGTTCTACAGAAACGTGAACTAAACTGTAGCTGCCCGCACCCACTGCCTGTCTGTCTGATATCCTATGGTTGTCCTATGTCCTTCGGTTGCCTGCCTATCTGATAGCAATTGGGCAACGATTACCGGTCTGTCTGATAGCCATTTGGCACAGTTACATGCGCTCCAATAACAGAGCCGACAACGCCTTGACCGGAGCCGTCGGAGCCGCGGTCAAGGACGACCTCCGCGGCCGACATTACCCCGGCATAATAAAACCATTATCTTCATTACCTCCCGGCGCTCCCATTCCCAGACCGCTCATCTCGGCCGGCGGCCGGCGCCCGGCCACCGCCGCGGGCGGCGGGTGAGCGACCTCACAGGGCCCCAGGCGGCTTCAAGGCCACCACGGCCCCTGCGGCGGCCGGCCGCGGCGTCAGCTGCTCACGGCGCCGCTCGCTGATTGGTGCTGCTCCGGGCGGGCCGGACGCTGATTGGTGCTGCTCCGGGCGGGCCGAACGCTGATTGGTGCTGCTCGACCGGGCTGCACGCTGATTGGTGGCCGTTGCGGGGTGACGCTTAGTGTGCGTGTGCTCGCGGTGCGTGCTAATGAGTGGACGATTATCGACGATTACCCGCTGGCGGCCCTGGGGCGCCGAGACGGCAGTCCCAACGGTGACGTAGCGCGGCCCGGGTCAGACAAATACGGGAATTGGTGGATCGAATCGCTCTTGGGTGGATTGTTGCGCATCTGACGGAATTTTAGGTCCACTGTGACAAGCTACCATCATCGGATGGAATTTGAGGTACACTGTGACAAACGTTCATCATCTGACGGAATTTCAGGTGCACTGTGACAAACTTTCAGCATCTGACGGAGTTTGAGGTGCACTATGACAAATGTCCATCATCTGACGGAATTTGAGGTGCCATGTGACAAACGTTCTTGCATCTGACGGAATTTGAGGTGCATTGTGACAAAAACTCCATTTCTCATGACATCGCTTTCTTTTCTCCTCAGGCACCCTAGTGTTGGCTGTCCTAATTTATGCGCCGCACACAAAGGGAAACCTCACATTGGAAAACTTTTTGAAAGTGCACGTAGCCAAATGGGACAGGCATCTGATATCGGGACGACAATACAAAAGTTGAACTGCGGTTGAAGTTGATCGCTATGGTACGCCAAGAGATAAATATATGTTGCGGAGATAGAGGAGGATTCCTGGGTGGATTTAAAATAATGATGGAGACCTGGAACCGAAAGATGGAGATGACTCCTTCCTCGCTAATCCCTCTTTCCTTAGTAACGCCCAAGGCGTTCGAAGGCCAGTTGCAGGTACATTTTTGCAGGTGCATGTCTTTATCTACCTCTGCATCTACCTCTATCTCTAGCTATGTCTCTATCTATATCTATATATCTATTTCTATCTCTATATCTACCTCTACCTCGATATCCATCTCTTTTTCTTTATCTCTATCTCTATGTCTATCTCTATCTCTATGTCTATCTCTATGTCTGTCTCTATGTCTATCTCTATGTCTATATCTATGTCTATTTCTATGTCTATCTATATGTCTATCTCTATGTCTATCTCTATATCTATCTCTATATCTATCTCTGTGTTTATCTCTGTCTATCTCTATGTATATCTCTATGTATATATCTATGCCTATCTATATGTCTATCTCTATGTCTATATCTATGTACATAGAGATATCTCTGTCTATCTATATCTCTGTCTATCTATATGTCTATCTCTATGTCTATATGTTTATCTCTATGTCTGTCGCTATGTCTATCTCTTTCTCTATCTATATCTCTATCTCTATCACTATCTCCATCTCCATCTCTATCTCTATATCTCCCCATTTCTGTCTCGATCTTGATCTCTATCTCTATCTGTATATCTACATCTCTCTATCTGCCTCTGCACCTCCATCTCAATCTCTATCTCACGCTTGGCTCGAAGACAAATGTTTCGCTTTCGACGGAAAACATCATAATTTTGTCTGACCTCGGAGGTTGGCAGTTCATTACCACTGGGCCCGATGGATCTGTTCTGAGCCCATTATCGACCGGCATGCCCTCGGACGCCGTCTGCTCGGTGTTGATGATGATATCCAGAATCGAAAGTCATTCCTTGAAATGCCTGCTTACACTTGCGGCCGCAAAATTACCATAGCGAAATACTTATCACAAATAGCTTCATCAAGACGCAAATGTAGTGACGTCTTGATGCACTTGAGACAGGTCATAACAAGCCATTAATTCAGTGAGAGGTTAGCAATGGTTTAGTATTATGATATGTAGACTAATAGGTGGACTCCAATGTGTGATTATTGGATGGTCATTTATTGTGAGGAGGATAGTATTTCTGCGGAGATACTATCTATACTATACTTGAGCCTTAGCTCAAGACACAGCATTTACAGGTTGTGTGTACTGCCTAGATCGTGATGTCCTCGAGTAGCTATTCATTTTACAGTCACTTTGTCCAGAAGGATGGAACATGCACCAAAACACCAATTCATTACGATCTTCTCTGTTGATTAATTGGGCAGCAAAGCAACATTATGGATTTTTTAAAACATCTTAATGGCATTCAAGCCGTGGTAGGTCGGTCCACCCTGCACCGCCAGTCGCAGCCCACATCGCAGTGTTGGCACCGCACAGAGCACATGCTGCACCGCACTGCACGAGGGCAGCACCAAGCTGTGCATGCTGCGCCGGACAATCCATCACTGTTCCGCACGATACATTTCTGCCGGAGGAGAGCCTCTGCCGCCGGCAAACGGAGAAGCACCCACACGTGCACCGACAACTCCACCTCGCTTGGTTAGTGTGTATTCTTGGGCCTTTGTCGGCTCTCTCTGGTGTCATTTGCCAACTTTGCTTGGCAAATGTAACGAATTGGTGTTGTGGTGCATGTTCCATCGTTCTGGACAAAGAGGACATCATGATCCAGCCAGGTCACACAACCTGTAAATACAGTGACTTGAGCTAAAATGGCACTCCACAGAAATACCATCCTCCCCTCAATACATGACCATTCAATAAACACACCTTGGAGTCCCCTTACTAGTCTACATATTACAATACAAAACCATTGCTCACCATCACCACAGCAAATCACCGCTGTGGGGCAATACTGTACATGGTGCACAACATGCATTCGGTACATTAAGCTACGTTAGACGACCGTTTTCCGGCGGCCACCGAGTCAGACATATACATGCGAGCCTACGCCCGATAATGACGTCTCGTTTTGCCGGTTGTGTCGCGCGAGAGTGCGCGCCGGTCTACATCGCGGCACTATTAACCCGACATGGCCCCACGTCAGCCCCTCCATAACAATGTTTTACGTCCATCTGACCGGCAATTACCGAGACAAGAGCGTTTCGGTAGATGCTCTTTGTGTCGGGTTTTCTCGTCTGTGAAGTCGTCCAGTTGTCCGTGAGCCAGGTTCGTGAGCGAGCACGTCGTAACTCCTCCACGGCTCGTGCACTCTGTCAGTCGCCGCTCGGTATAAGGGCGTCGGCAATTCCCGCATCAAAGGGCACCTTGCGCCCCCACTGCTTTCGCTGAATCGACCTGTACACAATCTCAGACAATGCTGAACGCAGGTGGAAAAGCAGCCAGACGCACAGACACATAAAAACAGACACACATATGCAGACACACAGACACACAGACAGACACACAGACACACAGACAGATAGACAGACACACAAACAGACCGATAGACAGACAGACAGACAGACAGACAGACAGACAGACACACAGACATACAGACAGACAGACGCACAGACACACAGACACACAGACACATAGACAGACAGCCAGGCACACAGACACATAGACACATAGACAGACACCTAGACACACAGACACATAGACAGACAGCCCGACACACAGACACATAGACACATAGACAGACAGTCAGACACACAGACACACAGACACATAGTCAGCCAGACACACAGACATACATACAGACAGCCAGACACACAGACACACGGACATGCAGACAGATAGACAGACATACATGCATACAGACAGACAGATATACAGACGTCAAACCGTCAAACCGTCAAACTGTTTTTAAAAACCTTCAAGCTGTCAATCTGTTAAACTACCAGACTGTTGAACCGTCAAAACGCCAAACCGTCAAACCGCCAAAACGTCAAACCGTCAAACCGTCAAACCGTAAAAGCGTCAGATTCTACTCGGGCCGGCTTGTTGACAGCTATGCATCGGTGGTGTATGTGTCGTGACCATCGGTGGTGTCTGTGACGTGACCATCGGTGGTGTCTGTGACGTGACCATCGGTGGTGTCTGTGACGTGACCATCGGTGGTGTCTGTGACGTGACCATCGGTGGTGTCTGTGACGTGACCATCGGTGGTGTCTGTGACGTACCATCGGTGGTGTCTGTGACGTGACCATCGGTGGTGTCTGTGACGTGACCATCGGTGGTGTCTGTGACGTGACCATCGGTGGTGTCTGTGACGTGACCATCGGTGGTGTCTGTGACGTGACCATCGGTGGTGTCTGTGACGTGACCATCGGTGGTGTCTGTGACGTGACCATCGGTGGTGTCTGTGACGTGACCATCGGTGGTGTCTGTGACGTGACCATCGGTGGTGTCTGTGACGTGACCATCGGTGGTGTCTGTGACGTGACCATCGGTGGTGTCTGTGACGTGACCATCGGTGGTGTCTGTGACGTGACCATCGGTGGTGTCTTCCATTGGTGTCTGTGACGTGACCATCGGTGGTGTCTGTGACGTGACCATCGGTGGTGTCTGTGACGTGACCATCGGTGGTGTCTGTGACGTGACCATCGGTGGTGTCTGTGACGTGACCATCGGTGGTGTCTGTGACGTGACCATCGGTGGTGTCTGTGACGTGACCATCGGTGGTGTCTGTGACGTGACCATCGGTGGTGTCTGTGACGTGACCATCGGTGGTGTCTGTGACGTGACCATCGGTGGTGTCTGTGACGTGACCATCGGTGGTGTCTGTGACGTGACCATCGGTGGTGTCTGTGACGTGACCATCGGTGGTGTCTGTGACCATCGGTGGTGTCTGTGACGTGACCATCGGTGGTGTCTGTGACGTGACCATCGGTGGTGTCTGTGACGTGACCATCGGTGGTGTCTGTGACGTGACCATCGGTGGTGTCTGTGACGTGACCATCGGTGGTGTCTGTGACGTGACCATCGGTGGTGTCTTCGTGACATTTGCGTGACCATCGGTGGTGTCTGTGACGTGACCATCGGTGGTGTCTGTGACGTGACCATCGGTGGTGTCTGTGACGTGACCATCGGTGGTGTCTGTGACGTGACCATCGGTGGTGTCTGTGACGTGACCATCGGTGGTGTCTGTGACGTGACCATCGGTGGTGTCTGTGACGTGACCATCGGTGGTGTCTGTGACGTGACCATCGGTGGTGTCTGTGACGTGACCATCGGTGGTGTCTGTGACGTGACCATCGGTGGTGTCTGTGACGTGACCATCGGTGGTGTCTGTGACGTGACCATCGGTGGTGTCTGTGACGTGACCATCGGTGGTGTCTGTGACGTGACCATCGGTGGTGTCTGTGACGTGACCATCGGTGGTGTCTGTGACGTGACCATCGGTGGTGTCTGTGACGTGACCATCGGTGGTGTCTGTGACGTGACCATCGGTGGTGTCTGTGACGTGACCATCGGTGGTGTCTGTGTCGTCACCATCGGTGGTGTCTGTGACGTGACCATCGGTGGTGTCTGTGTCGTCACCATCGGTGGTGTCTGTGACGTGACCATCGGTGGTGTCTGTGACGTGACCATCGGTGGTGTCTGTGACGTGACCATCGGTGGTGTCTGTGACGTGACCATCGGTGGTGTCTGTGACGTGACCATCGGTGGTGTCTGTGACGTGACCATCGGTGGTGTCTGTGACGTCACCATCGGTGGTGTCTGTGACGTGACCATCGGTGGTGTCTGTGACGTGACCATCGGTGGTGTCTGTGACGTGACCATCGGTGGTGTCTGTGACGTGACCATCGGTGGTGTCTGTGACGTGACCATCGGTGGTGTCTGTGACGTGACCATCGGTGGTGTCTGTGACGTGACCATCGGTGGTGTCTGTGACGTGACCATCGGTGGTGTCTGTGTCGTCACCATCGCTATGATGGTGACGGCGGAGAAGGCAGAGGTGCCGCGTGACGGGACCACGTGACAGCGGAGGTGCCGCGTGACGAGACCACGTGACGGGACCACGTGACGGGACCACGTGACGGGACCACGTGACGAGACCACGTGACGGGACCACGTGACGGGACCACGTGACGAGACCACGTGACGAGACCACGTGACGGGACCACGTGACGGGACCACGTGGGACCACGTGACGGGACCACTGACGGGACCACGTGACGAGACCACTGACGGACCACGTGACGGGACCACGTGACGAGACCACGTGACGAGACCACGTGACGCGTGACGGACCACGTGACGAACACGTGACGGGACCACGTAGACCACGTGACGACCACGCAGACCACGTGACGGGACCACGTGACGGGACCACGTGACGAGACCACGTGACGAGACCACGTGACGGGACCACGTGACAGCGGAGGTGCCGCTGACCCGCCAGCCGTGCGCCGCCCGGTGACGATGGTGTTACGTCGTACGCCAGAGTGAAAGGATCTGCGAGCAGCCGATCATCAGGTTCTGATCACAGCAGACATTGATGTCATCACAGTGGCACTGCTTCGTGTTTCATGTCCTGTTATGTTACGTCTTACGCCAGGGTGAAAGGACCTGTGAGCAGCAGACATTGGTGCATCGCAGTGGCACTGATTCGTGTTTCATGTCCAGCACAAGTAAATGCATTGCGCACTCTGTGTTATGTGCTTCACTACGCTACCAATATCATTGGAATGTCTCCGGTAGTTTTTATGCATAGCTAGTTGAAATAGTGCACTAGTCGAATATCAATTCGTGTAAATAGCAATAGCAAAGGTTGCAATGTCAACGAGTGCCCTGGCTATCAATACATATGGCTTGTTCACCGAAATTCTCAACCCAGTACTATTTACACATTGAAAGTACACTTGTCGTTGGATTAACCGAGACACGTGCAATTAATGTGTACTCCTGACCAGAGGGGAGGGGATACGGTGGGTGGTCCAGCCTGTCGCCAGGTGGCGGTGTCGGCGGCTTCTGGAGTGTACTCCTGACCAGAGGCGGGGATACGGTGGGTGGTCCAGCCTGCCGCCAGGTGGCGGTGTCGGCGGCTTCTGGAGTGTACTCCTGACCAGAGGGGAGGGGATACGGTGGGTGGTCCAGCCTGTCGCCAGGTGGCGGTGTCGGCGGCTTCTGGAGTGCTACATGTGTGTTGTACTGATGCTGGTTGGTTAATTGGGCTTAGGGGCACATCGACTGCGTTGACCAAACAGGTTGTGTTGATGTGCTGTGGGCTGGAGATAAGCTGGAGATAAGCTGGAGATATGCTGGAGACAAGCTGGAGATATGCTGGAGATAAGCTGGAGATATGCTGTGTGCGAAGATGGCGCGCGAGACGGGTGGTGAGGTGGCAACGCGATCAGTCAAGAAATAATCATGTCAGTCGATGATCCTCCACTGGATATTGGAATACATATGGAATATATGGAATAATAATAATATTGGAAACGTGTGACCGCTTTGCTCAAATCATTTACGTTACCATTTGCGAGTCGGAAGCATGGGGTCAATTCGCCACAAACTGTAAGAATGCATCGCACGCAGTGGCGGAGCGAGAATACATTCGCAATGGCGGATCCATTAGTTGACGATAAATATTCAGGACATACCCTGTTCAAGCCAACACGAGCAATGGCGCGATGATGGTAAGCTGGCAATGGCGGATCAAGGAGGGGAGGAGATAATCCAGAGCAATCAATTATAATAAATCGCAAACAGTGGCGAAACCAGGGAATTGTATTAATAGCCAATAATTGTAGGAACTCTTTCACCCAGGCCTCACGCCATCCTCCCTAGCACGGTTTCCTGACGACGCCTTTGGTCAAACACCTCACGGTGAGCAGTGATATCACATAAGAATCACAAAATAATATGCATTTGCGGCACTAAATGCGAAGAAGGACTCGGCACAAAAACGAATGATACGCATCCGCCCATTCGGCTCCTGGATCCACAATTTATTCGTTTGCTTGTGTGTCATCACATGGTGCTTTGAATCATTAAAAATTATTGATCCCAATTTTTGCGCAATTTTACCGAGGTCAAATACAAGTACCAGCACAGTCCCAAATAGTTTTGAACAAGTTCACCCCAGTGTTTTCCTCCTGACTTCACCATGTGAGACATTTTGTCATTTTAATATTGAAAATGTGTACATGGAGACCAGTAGAAATTGCTTCAGCTATCCTATTTCGAAATCGAATCGTGAATCCTACCCTAATAGGCTTAACGGGCGTCTACGTGCCGCACTAGAGGGGATCCCCGCCGCCGAGAGCAGCTTTGCTGACTACGCCTCTTCATGCTATGCTTATCGCCAGCCGCCGCTGCTGGAGGGAAAGTTAGTTATTTTGGTTTTAGGGCGCTTCGACCAGAGTTGATCATTCGCGCCCATTGCTGGAGGGAAAGCAGTGGCCCAGTAATGTTCGCCCTGCGACTAGGCAGCGTCGGCGTGTAACGAGGAGGCAGTTAGTTAGTTAGTTAGCTATTGGGGCTTTAGAGCGCATCGACTACATTGGTCATCCAGTGCCCATAACAATATTTCTTATTTACAAGCAAAACCATCGGAAAATCAAATTATAACAGCGAAGAGTACGTAGGCTGCATTAGAACATAGTTGAGTCTGTTAAACGTGGCGTATATTTTACAGGAATGGACGCTTCGGGGAGAAAAAGAAAAAGTCGTTCCGATTAGATAAAGCTTGAGTCATGTAATGAGGACGCAAGTGTACATCAACTCGCCCGCTGTATTGCTGTTGCGGCGGTCGTGGCGCGCCGCGCCGTTATTTGCCCTATCTGATGATCAGCTGACCAGCTATCGACATAAGTGTTCTTTTATTCGGCCGATATTTCTGCCGATGACGTCGTGATTCGAACTGTGGAATAATGACGAAACTGGTGCACCTCTGCGGGCTGTCTAAATAGCTGCCGTTCGACCTGATCAAGCACTTCTGCTTGGCAGGCAGACACATACCTCGGTGCAAGATATCGCCGTATACTTTGGAGCATGTCGTTTTCATGATGTTGGCAAAATGCGTTTAGCTGAGTTGTCCATCATCCTACTACATCCAATGCTGGCCATCTGGAGGCAATAAGCGAGATTAATAGCGGATAGTTTGCCAATTCGGCGAAAAGCGGTCCGGGCATCTCGTGACGTCATAGTTCCTGACGTAGTCCTGGAATCTCATGATTTAATAATTCATGGTCATAGCCTAGCGTCACATCTTTAAATACTGCATGCCATTAGGCTGGCAAAGGATGCCTCCATCAAAAAGCCGTGCACCCAAGCTACAACAAGCGGTGGCGCGCCAACGCGCGCAGCTTTACGTGGTCGCGAGAAAACATCGGACGGTTGCCACAACACCGCTCCTGCACGGGCCAGTATTAGAGCAGGTTCATCGTAGACCAACTGCATCGTCATTTCAGATCTCACCTGCCGATGAAAAGCTTTCACAAAATACCCTGACTGGGCTGCTCCGAAAGGTCATATTTTAGATCGGTGCGCTAATTTTAGCCCAGATATGCATGCAACATACCAAATGCAAACCCAGCATGCAATGCTCTATCTGTGGCGATGCATAAGTAAAAGTAAAAAAATATATAGTTCCAAACATATGGGAATGTACAAATATATACAATTATAGTGACATGTGGTAAACGCGGCAGACTGGCAGGCAGTGGCAGAAAGAGAGAAAGATAAAAAGAGAGAAAGGTAGAAAGAGAGAAAAAGAGGGACAGAGAGAAAGAGATAGAGATAAAAGAGAGAGAGAGAGAGAGAGAGAGAGAGAGAGAGAGAGAGAGAGAGAGAGAGAGAGAGAGAGAGAGAGAGAGAGAGAGAGAGAGAGAGAGAGAGAGAGAGAGAGAGAAGCAAGGATGAAGAGAAAGAGACATAAAGGGAGAGAGTGAGAGATAGCAAGAGAAATGGAGCAGTGTGGCGGTATGAATATGGATGTGACAGCAGTATAACGTCATGCCTATGGGTGTAGCAGCAGTATGGCTCTATGACAATTGTTCGGTGCTGGTGTCCCCGGTGGGGCTCCTGACCACTGCCAGAATGCATTTACTCGGGACAGAATGGTGGTGGTGTTATTTTCGTATGGTGAGCTGCGGTTTCCAGCATTCTTTGGCCACCACTACCGGGCGTGCGGGATTAACACGAGCACGGGGTTGATCCGCCCACCCATCCCTATTTTTCGACTAGATCTCATAAACGGACAGGTATATTGCCTATATATGCATATATATATATATATATATATATATATATTGTAATGAAATGATGTGGCTTGGTTAAACATGGATAAGCATTCCATGAAAAAAATAATGTTTCAAATGCGTAGGTAAATACGCGAACTGCGGGATCAAAATCGACGGACCGCCCGGTCGCCAAGGGTTCTAGTCACAAAGGTTTCGTTGTGACTAGAACCCTTGGCGGCCGGGTGGTCGGTCGATTTTGACCCCTCAATTCGCATATTTACCTACGCATTTCAAACATTATTTTTCATGGAATACTTATCCATGTTTAACCAAGTCACAACATTTAGGTTTCATTGGTGGGGTGGTTTGACCGGTGCGGCCCCTCTCGACCTCACTTGAATCTGAAGGCATTGACCAGGGTCATGATGTTTATTCGTGGTATAAACTTGATGACCCTAGGTCAATGATTTTATCGTCAAATGAGGTCGAGATCAGCCAGCCTATCGCACCACCGCGCCGACAAAACCGTTGTGACTTTGAACGCCAGGCGGCCGGTAGGCAGTCGACTTTGCATCCACGCAGTGCCTATGCTTACAAGCGGAGTTTTTTGTTGAGTTAATTGTTATTTAATAGTTCATTGTTTGTCGGAGTTCAGTTAATTGTTGCAAGTGATGCGCTTATCAATGTGCAAAACAGTTATACTATTTAAGTACAATATATCTGCCAGTTAATGAAATATGATCGAACATCACGAGGGGTGGATAGATTTCCACACCCCTGTGCGCGTGCTAATTAATTGAAATTGTGGTCAATTTTCGGCGACGGCATTCTTCGAAAGAATACTTCTCGCGAGCGGCTTCACAAGGCTCTTAGGCGAACATGAATTAAAAACAACCGACGTGGTGCGAAATAAAAGCCAACGGGTTGCACTGGCCGTGACATTGCGATTGGCACCCGATATTTATATTTTGGATCACCAGTTACGTTCCAGGTTAGATTGAAGATCAATTTTGAACGCATCGATTATCTTCACGTTTAATAACGATTCCTGTGTGAAGCCAATGACCGGTACGTGCGTGAAACATTGCACACAGTATTCCGCAATATGCATCAGTGCTACCCATGCCCGATATGCCAGGTAGGTCGACAGGTCGATGTGTCGTGCTCAGTTTGGAGTCTCTACCTGAGAAGTACGCGAACAATTTTCCTTGTAGCTAGCGGCGCGGTTCGTTTGGCTATTGTACGATGCACTCGGTTGTGTGTGGCTTTACGACGCTCTGAGCAGCTGGGGCCTGCCTGCCTCGCACCCTAGGCGTCGCCTATGCTGAGAGGCCTGTCTGCCTCTCAGCAGCTAGGCGTCGCCTGCCTCTCACCCTAGGCGTCGCCTGCCTATCACCCTAGGCGTCGCCTATGCTGAGAGGCCTGTCTGCCTCTCAGCAGCTAGGCGTCGTCTGCCTCTCACCCTGGCAGGAAGGGCGGGCACCGCGGGGAATCGAACCCCGTACCTCAGGCGTGCCAGATGCTCCGCTAACTACTGAGCTACTGATTTGCGATGCGCTCAACTGCTGCGCAAAAGCGGCTGAGTGCGAGCGTGGTTACTCTCTCAAGCCTAGCGGCCATACAGGATTGTAAACCCACGCGGTCAGTGAGCATCGAACCCACAACACGTCGGTCACGCTGAGATGAAGAGTATCTGACCTGCCACACGGGAAACCACGACCTGGAACAAAATAGCCGCTGGTCATTACAGTGGACACTAAATCATACGGCCTTACTTGACGTCATGAGAAAAGAGACGTACAAGTTGTTACAAGTCTGTTGGAGGCCGTTTTAACAATGCACATACATCTGCAGAATTACTTAAATGATATCATGCGGTTAATTCTGGTTTGTTAGAGAATCATTATGCTCTAAATCATTGCCACCACGAAGGACGCAGGCGCGCCGGCGATCGAACCACATGCACAGCACCATAATGCAACTGAATGAATTTCTAGCCGGTATTTTTACGAAGCTGCACCGTCCGTAAATTGTAATATGATTTTATCCTTTATCTTTTACAATTTTATCTAACGTGATGGCAGGAATGTGATCAATTGACTAGGTATTTCGTAAGTTCCACAATGTGGCAGTGCCTTAATAAATGACTTTGACTTTGACTTTGAATGCCAGCGTGCGACGACGCTGAATTCAGGCGCGCATCGCACGGCAATACTGCGAGTGGCGCACGTAAACCTCGCGAGTGACGCACGAAAATCCCGCACGCAAAACCGGCAATGTGCGAGCGCCCTCAGCCGTCAGTCACGTGGCCGTGTCGTCATGCCACTGACTGACCTGTGCGCCGCGAGACCAACTGCGTGGCCAGTGTCAGTTGATATACGGTGCCGTGCTGTATGGCTGTGTACGGCATCAGCTGAGAAAGCTGGATGTGAGACAATGATAGGACCGCGCCGAACCGCGACACCTACATCGGTCCCACATTTCGGCACGGGTCGCTTACCTACGCTTCAAGCTACGACCGCGTTTAAAACAAAAAAAAGAGAAGAATGTATCGTTGATGTAGGGCAATGCGGACGATCAGCTCGATTTCCGACGGCAAATCTCGGCCCAATCGGATGGCTTTCCAGTGCTTGCGTACGCTGAAGCTGTATCCATCAGTTCTGACATCAGCCTCCGCCGCGCGACGTGTCGGAGACTTCAACACGTCGCGCCGAAACGGGGAAACACGAGTATTCCTGAAATATGTACTTACGCGAAGTTGGAGCCAATACGACGGACCTTCAATCGAGTTGCACGGAAACAATCTGTTCACAAGTTTCCCGCGCTCGGTGTGGTGCCTACGCACGTATGTGGATAAAGCGCGGGAACTCCACAGTCTGCCTCTTACCCTTGCACGTCCAGTGTCCGGAATGGCGCCTGGCTCAACTGGCTTAGAGAGATGTGAGCATGGATATGTTGGCATGGAGATGTGTGGACACGGATAGATGTGGGCATGGATATGTTGGGGCATGGAGATGTGTGGACACGGATAGATGTGGGCATGGATATGCTGGCATGGAGATGTGTGGACACGGATAGATGTGGGCATGGATATGTTGGCATGAAGATGTGTGGACACGGATAGATGTGGGCATGGATATGTTGGCATGAAGATGTGTGGACACGGATAGATGTGGGCATGGATATGTTGGCATGGAGATGTGTGGACACGGATAGATGTGGGAATGGATATGTTGGCATGGAGATGTGTGGACACGGATAGATGTGGGCATGGATATGTTGGCATGGAGATGTGTGGACACGGATAGATGTGGGCATGGATATGATGGCATGGAGATGTGTGGACACGGATAGATGTGAGCATGGATTGATGGCATGGAGATGTGGCATGTGTGGGCATGGATATGTTGGCATGAAGATGTGTGGACACGGATAGATGTGGGCATGGATATGTTGGCATGGAGATGTGTGGACACGGATAGATGTGGGCATGGATATGTTGGCATGGAGATGTGTGGACACGGATAGATGTGGGCATGCAGAGATGCGCCACCCACACTCAACCCCAGCACATCCTCCCCAGAAGCTATCAGCGTGACGTAGCAACACAGTAGATCCTCACAACTGCGACCTCCTGCGTCCTTCGCCAGCACCCTAGGATCAGCACCACACTACCATTGTAAAGAGTAGCAACCTTCAATTAGTAACAACCCCTTCAGTAGGTGGCAGCAACAATCCGTCATCAGCAGCACCCCTGTGTCATCAGCAGCACCCTGTCAACAGCAGCACCCTCTGTCAGCAGCAGCACCCCCTGTGTCATCAGCAGCACCCCTATGCCATCAGCAGCATCCCTGTCAGCAGCAGCACCCCTGTGTCAGCAGCAGCATCCCTGTGTCATCAGCAGCACCCTGTCAACAGTACCACCCCTGTGTCAGTGGCAGCACCCCTCTGTCAGCAGCAGTGACAGCACCCCTGTGTCATCAGCAGCACCCTCTGTCAGCAGCAGCACCCCCTGTGCTATCAGCAGCACCCCTGTGCCATCAGCAGCATCCCTGTCAGCAGCAGCACCCCTCTGTCATCAGCAGCATCTCTCTGTTAGTAGCAGCAGCTCTCTGTCAGCAGCAGCACCCCTGTGCCATCAGCAGACAGCACCCCTGTGTCATCAGCAGCACCTCTCTGTTAGTGACAGCACCCCTGTGCCAGCAGCAGCACCTCTCTGTTAGTGGCAGCACCCCTGTGTCATCAGCAGCACCCCTGTGTCAGCAGCCGCCGCGCCGGCCGGCCAGCCATGACCATCACCAGTGTCAGGGTCAGAGTGGCGCGGCCCAGCTATATAACCGGCGGTGTCGCCTCCCATCGGCAGCAGTCCACCGAGGCCTCCTCTCCCCAGCACACCATGGTGTTCCGACTTGTTGTGAGTACCGTCCGCAAGGGCGCAGTCGTGTCGCAGTCGTGTCGCAGTTGTGTCGCAGTCGTGTCGCAGTTGTGTCGCAGTCGTGTGACAGTATGATGCGTGCCCGAACAACGAGCACGCACGCGGCCCATTGCAACTATCTCCACCTCGTTATTTGGGAAGCGTGCTAGGACAGTCATTCCTTCGCTTCAGCTACTTTTTCAGTAAATGGCAATTTGTTTTAAAGAACACATATTGTTCTTGCATTTGCAGCCGGCCGCTGCCTTTAAAGGATCTTCTTGTTAAGCGAATAACCCTTTGTTGTGCTCATGCGCTGCGGAATTTCTATATTGTTTGATGTTGCAAAGTCCATCAATATATATCTTCCATATTTCAATACACTTACTGTTGATAGTTTTGTGTGTATTACTGCACAAGCAAACCAGAGCGCTTTAATTTTTTTATTCTTCAAGTTTACAAGTTTGTCAATTTTACATGAAAAACCGGTTTTGCACACACCTACGTGACGTTTGAACTGCAAGTATACTTGCACATATATACTACATATTCATATATATATATATATATATATATATATATATATATATATATATATATATATATATATATTAATCACATGATATATACTATTGTAATATAGCATTCGTAAACAATCATATGCAGCGTTTGGGTACGCAAGCATTAGTTGCACATGTCAACAGAAAGATCATGAATGACAGATAAACTCAGTTTTAGCACTAAGCTAGCGTATACCAGTAAAGCTACATATTGCATTAACGTCACGTATGCGCATATTGTCGTATGTAGAAATGCAAGCGAGTCATGACAAGAAGCGTCATCAACACAGCACATCATACATGCACATAAAATCACATATCCATCCCAACGTCATGCACAAACACCATCGCACGTGTCAACATCAACATCCCGATAAATATTCACGTCACCCATGAACAGTAATGTCACCTGGGGTACTAAGATTACACAAAGCACTGGTGAATGTCACGGACGCTTCCTGACGTCGTACTTAAGCCACAGCGTCGCATGACGTCACATGACGTCAGTGTAAAATCTATCCACACAGCTGTCACATCAAGTGCCGTGTTGACCATTTCTAGACACCAACACCATCGCCTGACACAGATATCGCCAACAACAAGAAGCCACATATTGCCAGAGATTAACAGCCTCAGCCTCACTCCACTCGATAGTGACCGCTTAACTTGTGAGTCTGCACACGAGTTCCGACACACGTCATCAGTGCGCCACACACGGCAACCGACGTCACCAACCGACGTCACCAAACGTCACCCGTGGATTGCATGAGTGACGCCACATAATGTCATCAATGTTTGAACCCACGGAGGCCACATTTGACCTGTGACCTTGCTTATGATATGCACAGTGACTGGTGACCTTATCCGGGACCTGTTCCCTGATATGTAACCTGACCTGATGTGTGACCGATGGTCTGATGTGTGACCGATGACCTAACCTGTGACTGGTTGCCTTGCCTGTGACCTACACCCTGCTCTGTTACCTGACCTGACGTGTGACCGATGGTCTGATGTGTAACCGATGACCTAACCTGTGACTGGTTGCCTTGCCTGTGACCTACACCCTGCTCCGTGACCTGACCTGACGTGTGACCGATGACCTGACCTGTGCCGTCGCAGCTGGTCGCGGCCGCCGTCGCCATCGGCTCGGCGTCCTCGCCGCCGGTCAGCTACCACTCGAGCACCTACGCGCCGCCGGCCTACGGGCCTACACACCCGCCAGCCTACAGCGCGGCGCCCGCCTACGAGACCTACCAGGTAGGCTGTGGGGGAGGGGGCTGCGCTCAGGCCGAGATGAAACTGAGCTGAGGTCGGGCTAAGCTGAGGTTAGACTGAAGTCGGGCTGAGACTTTACTGATGTCAGGATGACCTGAAGTCAGATTGGGGTCAGGCTGAGGTCAAGCCGAGATCAGGTGGATGTCGGGCTAAGCGAAGGTCAGGCTGGGGTCGGATTTAGGGCGGTCTGAGGATTCGCTGATGTCAGGCTGACCTGAGGTCAGGCTGAAGGCAAGCGGACAAACAGCACGGAAAACCGCCTGCCAAATGCGAGCCCGATTGCTGCCACCAAAATTGCCGAGTAAAATCATTCCGAAGGTGCACGTTTGCAGAATAAACTTTCCATCTTATGTACATTCCACGATTGAGAATCAACGACTGCATTCTGATGGATTTGTGAACGGGCATCGTCAGGAGAGAGAGACGCCCGATGCTGCTGTTGCCGGCGGTGTTCGAGCGAAGGGTGACACCTTTACCACTTTACGATCCGCTGACGAGCGTGTGTTCAAATTTCAGTACCAGTACCAGCCTTCTTACCAGCCGGCCTACCAGCCGTCCTACGCCCCGGAGCCTGCCTACACGCCGGAGCCTGCCTACGGCCACGCCGCGCCTGCCTACGGGCAGCCGAAGCCGGCCTACGGCTGCCCGCACTACCCGCAGGACCCGGCCTGCAGCGCCAACAGCACCGACCCCTGGTGTCTCGAGGACTCGGAGTACCCCGCGTAAGTGCTGTGGCTTGAGACCTTATTGGGGATTGGGGGCGCATCGACTGCAGTGGCCATGCAGCTGTTTGAGACCTTAGAGCCGCGCAGTGTCCCGGGCAGACGTGGGGCGGCAGCCGATGGATGATGTGTAGATGTGATGTAGATGTGATGTAGATGTGTAGATGTGTCCGAGTAGATGTGAGGCGGCAGCAGATGGCCAGGACTGCAGCCGAATGAGCTGCCGCTGAGATGGGATAGGCGAGTGGTCGGCCTCCCATCAGCTGGCGTTGTCACTGAGTATCGACGCATGCGTCAGGTCGCCATCAGATCAGATCACCTGGCACGGAGCAGATCAAAATTATCATAGCCTAACATTAGATGGTCCCAGCATACCATATCTCGCCTATCACATAGCGCCATTATATTGATCATGATTGATTTCTCAGACTTCTCATTGATTACGATTGCTTTCTCAAAATTATTGGGAGGGGGCATAATACATAATGTGAGGGCTTAAGTGGATCCGGGGCACACTTCATAGGGTTCAATGTTAAAAGTTGAAATTATTGGTGGCAAAGCCAACACTGGGTGGGCATTTTCCACCTCAAAAGAATACAAAAAACACCCATGATCCACGACATCAAAATCGAAATCGGTAATCCCGTGGCGGTCACGTTGGCAATTGCATCAAGTCCCGCAGGCTCTTCGTGGGCTGCTTCATCACCACTGGAACAGCCGGCGTCGTGGAACTGCTGGGGGCGGGGGCGCCACACCAGCTGTAGGCTGCACTGGCCACTGGACATTAGCTGACACAGAAGGTAGCTTCGTGACGCTCATCGACACATTCCTAATACCCTGGCGATAATTCCAGGTGATTTCAGACAATTCACTTCGCAGGTGTAGCAGAAGTAGCGTCTCAGTCGACACGAGCCGCTGTCAACGCTGTCAATTGTCTGCCGTTTATTGAGGAGATGGCGCGCCTCTGGCAGTGCACTTTCGCGTCATTTTCCGTGCACATTTGTCGCGGTGATAAATCCATCGGAGGCTAAAGTCGTCATTGGCACACGCAGTGCCCGAGTAGCCGGTAGCCGGAGTAGCCGGTAGCCGGAGTAGCCGGTAGCCGGAGTAAACACTGCACGTGGGTAGCCAGCTGCTGTCGATGTAGCCAACCATCGTCGCCTCAGCCTGCCGGGTGCCTGGTGTTGATGAAATAACGCGAACAGGAGCGCGTGACGGTGACGCGTGGCAAACGTGACGCGTGACAAATGTGACGGCAACAAATAGCCGGCGGCGCGTCAAGCCCACACCGCAGCTTATCCGGCAGCCGGGTGGCCGCCGCTGCGGTAGCTGTTTTTCTCATCTAGTTTCAAAACGCCCGAGAACACACGGGCGGCCCAATTACGTCAGAGCGCTGCGTTACGTCACGCAGCAGAGCCATACGGCGCCGCATTAATTAGCCATTCATCTTCCGCGCGCGTGTGTCGGACGCGGGAAGCCAACCTCGGCCGCCGCCCGCCCAATTGATGGTCATGTTTTGGTGCGTCGCCGGCCACGAGGGCGTGTCGGCGTGCGGTGCGATGACGTCACGTTGCCGTAGCAACAGACGTGGAGCGTCGGACGTCCGAGGCCGGGTCACCCGCACGCCGCCGGAGCTTTCTGGCGGAGCTGAGCGCAGACGGCAGAGCGGCAGATTTGTAGTTCTGATCGGCTCTGACTTGGTGAACTCTGACTGCGGAAGTTTTGGCCGCAACAGCATGGGCACGCAGTCGCCTTCACCAGCGACTGCCTGGTCCTGAGGTGGTGAAGATGTGCAGGCTCAACGCTGTCCTCTAATGGCCAGCATGTTCCCACCTTGCACTGGTCACTGTTCATCGCATTATTTTGCACGCCCTGGTTCGCGATGCTGCAAGCGGGTTGAACAGCGGCCGCTGGTTTCCAGAGCTGGACACCATCTTGCCTAGCTTGCTCCGCCTCCGCGGACCGCGTAGTTTGTGAACGTTTGTGGCGATGAATCGCCCGGGGCGGCCGGCCCGTCACGCGTCGCAATCGCCATCTGCCATCTGCGACGCAGCCGCCGCCGGCTGCTGCCGTTGGCGCCAAATCGAGCGCGCTCGCGCCAAATGGCCGCGCCATCTGCCGCCGCTGCCGCGCCGCCCACGCCACCGGCGGTGACATCACACGTGCGATGCAACCGTGACGTCACGGCCGGAGGCGACGGCTGGCGGTGACGTCACACGACGGCGCGAGCAGTCGGCGCGCCCAGGTGGCGCCACCGGCCGGGTAAAGTCGGCGCCCGCGGCCAGATCCCTCAGCGCTCACACCCGACTCCTGACCCGAACAGCGCTGCCGATAAACGCTTCTGAAGGCGGAAACCGCCGATGAGCTGCCAGTGCAGGCAGACACAAAGAGTTCTGCAAACTTCCGCCGGCACTTAATGCGAAGGAGAATCTCATAAGAATCATGCGAGATAGCCGGAAGTGCTTGACACGCGGAGGGGGTTTGTGTGACATGGTCAGCGGAGGGGTTTGTGTGACGTGACGTCACGGTCAGCGGGCATGTCCGGAGACGGCACCGACGGCCCTTGGCAACTATTTACGCACCTATTCAACGGCGTCCATCGTGTTCTGTATTGGGCTTAAATGCACTGGCTTTCAGCCTAAAAGACGGCATGTTGCACGCTTAGGTTCGTCGACTAACTTTGATTTCAACAGGAATGTCGTGCTCTCGTGATGTTCCAGTGTCGTGCGGCTCCTGTGTCGTAATCTGCAGTCTCGTGATCTGCAGTGTCGTGATCTGCAGTGTCGTGATCTGCAGTGTCGTGATCTGCAGTGTCGTGATCTGCAGTGTTGTGATCTGCAGTGTCGTGATCTGCAGTGTCGTGATCTGCAGTGCTCTGGAAGGAAGCAGTCGGGAGGATGGCGTCGGATTGCAAACAATCGACCGCATGGCATTCAGGGTGATAATTCGCAATTGTTCCGGCTCTGCTCCGATGTCACGTCTGCGGGTGTCAGTGGGTGTCAGTGAGTGTCAGTTGTTGTGCCAATGGGTGTCAGTTGTTGTGTCAGTGGGTGTCAGTTTTTGTGTCAGTGGGTGTCAGTTGTTGTGCCAATGGGTGTCAGTTGTTGTGTCAGTGGGTGTCAGTTGTTGTGTCAGTGGGTGTCAGTTTTTTTGTGTCAGTTGTTCAATGTGTCGGCTCGCTGAACCGGAGACAGGTGGCCGCGCCTGACCACATCGAGCGCTGTTCTGCAGGTACGAGATCAAGCACGCCATCTCCTACCACAAGCACAAGGTGCTGGAGCTGTACGCGGACGTTGCTGACCTCAGCACGGAGAACTCCGTGGCCAGGTGAGGCGGCGCTTCAATGATCGCTCCACCCGGCACCGATCAGCACCAGCCACCCAGCCACCCAGCCACCCAGCCACCCAGCCACCCAGCACCCAGCCACCCAGCCACCCAGCCACCCAGCCACCCAGCCACCCAGCCACCCAGCCACCCAGCCACCCAGCCACCCAGCCACCCAGCCACCCACCACCCAGCCACCCAGCCACCCAGCCACCCAGCCACCCAGCCACCCAGCCACCCAGCCACCCAGCCACCCAGCCACCCAGCCACCCAGCCACCCAGCCACCCAGCCACCCAGCCAAAAACCTAAGCCAACCAGACAACCAGCCACCCAGCAAACAAGCTACCCAGCACCCAGCCACCAGCCACCCAGCCACCTAGCCGCTGTAACGTCATGACAATGCAGAGATGATTATTGAACGGGTGCCGTTGTGACTTGATGCAATCGAATGTTATTGGATGCTGTTGCGATTGCACTGTTTTCCACTTTTGCAGCCGGCGGCATGTCTGTGCTCGACGCTCAACAGCACAGCACAGCACAGCACAGCACTGCGTGTCTGTGTACAACACCAGGCGATACTTCATGCTTAATCATTCATTGTGACTAAACGTTTCAATCAGTCAGCCATAGAACCTAACCTGTCACATTTGACATCCAGTGCATTTCACTGCAAACTCTCGCACACGTTGGCATTTATCATTATCGTCCTGTAAAATAGTTGTCCAACCAAGATGTGTCACAGGGTTGTTATGTTCCTTTCGTGGACTTAGTTATTACTAGCTTTCGAGTAACGCATAGATATCAAATGCATAGCGCGGCTAGCATATTTACGACGACGTAAGCAAGCCTTTTACCTTACGGTTGCAATTGCCCAAGTTGCATCAGCAACTACACCCCACGCATTACATGCTTATCCAGCTTTTCATCTCGTACCTTATTATGCCAGATTTATGCGATAATTTAATATCCCATAGTTGCACTATGCAATAATATTTCCCCAACGATGTCGTGATCCAGATTGATCACGATTAAGGCCCGTGTCCTTCTGAAGCGACCACGTCTTAGCGCATCAGCGCACTCAATCGTGAACTATGTGCGATTCAGACTGAACGAGATCGAGGAGGAGACTTACCTGTGCCCGTCTGAGGTGGGCTACATCCGCCCGCTCCGTGCCGTCAACACCGACGGAAAGTGGCGCGTCGTCGTCAACAACATCAAGGTGAATATGACGTCATCACGGCGCTGTCTCGATGAATGCACCCGCTGCATGGCTGACGTTCCTGGATGCAGCATTTCTGTATGTAAATGAGATACTGATACCAGGCCTGACAATTATTGACGTGACTTAAACTGATACCACTCAAGTGGTGTACTTTGTTCTCATAGCAATGTTGATGTTGATCGTTTTGAAACTGCTCAGTGACATCTTTCTGAACGAATGTCGATTAATAATGTGCTAGTGATGAAAGTTTGATCTATATCATTGCCGACAGCATTACGTACGACAATAAAAAGGTTTTGTGACGTAGTTGTTAATGGGGGTGAACGTAAATTAGAGAAGCAATCAACTCAAATGTTCATAGATGTTTTCCTTCATCTGGTTTTTTATTTTCTGTTTTGTTTGTGTCTTGTCGCCTGCTGTCACCGCAAGTCCTTAAATGTAAGAACATCTGTTGAACGCTTCCCACATTTCTACGTTTCTATCGTGTTTCTGAGCCAACCGCTAGATGGCACAGCAGGTCGACTACGAAACCTTCCCGACGAACCGTTAGATGGCACTGCAGGTTTACCACGACACATTCACGACTAACCGCTAGATGGCACTGCAGGTCGACTACGAGACCTTCACCCAGACTACCCGCATCGAGAAGTGTCTGACGGCTGGCGAGGCGTGCCCTCTGCTGCCGCACTGCTACGAGTCCAGCTGTCTCCAGAAGTTTGTCTACCACAGGTCAGGTCACGGACAGCGACGGCCAAATATACCCGATTTTTTGGGAAAGCTAATTTGAGAAAATCACTTTACCGTCAACGCCCAGGGATTAATGCATTGCTTTGCCGGATAGGCAACATCAGATCAGTTATTAAAGTGTCAGATAATGGTAAACACAACAAACATGTCCACGACTGCCCAGCTATTGATACTGCGAATGTGGCAGCAGTGACGTCACCATCAGTCTGACCGCCGTGACGTCATTGGCAGGTTCCTGGTCCACGACCCGTGTGACCAGTACTTCCCCTTCGCCGTGGAGACATTCCAGCTGCCGTCCGCCTGCGCCTGCTCACTGGGAGCTTACGAGATCACTCACTAGATGTCACCACCGACGGCTGGTCGGTGATCGCCCACTGGCTAGATATCGCGCGTAGCGAAATCACATCGACTGCGCAGCGTAGGCTGCCTGATGATCGATGCAGAAGATGTTGGCAGTAAGTTATTTCGATATATTTATTGTGCATTTCCTAAGTGTTGCGTGACGTGTAGTGAGCTCTGAGGAGCTTATCTGAACTTCCTGGAGGTGATTTGCGACATTCCTGATCTCGTGCGGCGGCGCGGCGGCAATCTCTGGGGGGAGATCAAGCGACCACTAGCGACCAGCCAGCATCGGGCGGAAACGTGATGTGATATGTACTGTGCGTGCCGAGCTAACTGCGCAATTTTGTATTTGGTAGCGGCGTATCAGTAAGGTGCCACTTGGCAACTCCTTTTGCCGTGGTTTGTATTTGTGTTGACAATAAAAACAAACAATTTGATCACGTCTTTATGCCATCGACACATTCGACATTGAACGCAAGTCTCATGAGATTTCTGTGCAATCTCGAGAAGAAAAAACAGCACACCGTTCAAGGCGTTTTAGCTTTTTAGCTTTGAACAGTCTGGATCATCAATGCTACCCCATTTTCGAAACTATGGCGATATATTTTGCCGAAGGAAAGTGTAGATTCAACAGAATCCCATAATTAGCCCGCCCTTCCCTCACATGGGGATATCAATTAAAATGGGAGAACAGATAAGAATAAGATTTAGCATAAGTTTGCAGAGCGTGGGACCATGCAGCAACACTTAACGAAGTAGCGCAGTGGCCGAAGCCCGAGGCGAGACCAACACAAAAATATCCCTTTCATCTTCCCTCCCTCTTTACGAAGTTCGTTAGTTATTTGGGCTTTAGGGCGCATCGACTTCATTGGTCATGTGGCACCCATAACAGTAGGTTATTTACGCATCGATATATTGCATATCAGTTAAACATCGCATAATACTGCTATTCCGTAATCATAGTAACAAACGGAACGTAAGTTAGTTAGTTAGTTATTTGGGCTTTAGGGGGCGTCGACTGCTGTGGTTATTTTGCGCCCATAACCCTTGGAGTTAACAAAGTGCAGCATCAAGTTCCATATCGTGGGTAGCCGTCCACCTGGTCTTATCGTGGTAGTGTTTACATGCGGTGTATATAAGTGAGGGTTATATATTGTTAATAACAACACTTCTGATAACATTCATCAATCGTCCCGATTGGATGGTGGAAGAGTTGTCCGGCGGAATATCACTAAGGGAAACCACCTGGGTAGACCCCAAATAACGTCTACGCTCTTCAGCATAACAAGGGCATGAGCTGAGAACATGGCGAACTGTCAGTTGTGCCTGACATCTGGAGCGCTGCAGTTTGTCGTCACCGTATAACAAATACCTGCGTGTGGCATAAGTGTGCCCTATGTGGAGGCGGCAAAGTGTCACCTCTTCCTGTCTAGATTTACGGCAGGACGAGCTCCACGGACACAGACGTTGCTTGATGGCTCTCAGCTTGTTCGAAGGCGTCGCATCCCACACTGCCTGCCACTTGTCTTGGATGACAAGTGGCACTCGCCGCCATCAAAACAGGCCGCTCGGCCGGCGCCGCCGAGCCCCGAGGGTTCATCATTGACCCCTGGGGAGGTAACCGGCGAGGACCGTACTTCTCGGAGACCGTCGTGAATTATCCCCGGCGCTGCGTCACGGACACACATCCCCTGCTCACAAAACCTCCTCCAGCGTCCGACACAGAGGCAAGCAAGATGTGACGGGGCAGACATGTATTTATACAAGAAACAGTCAATGAACAGTTGTGACCTCCCGCGTCTGAGACAGAAGCAAGCAAGATGTGACAGGGCTGATATCTAATTATACAAGTGTACGACTTCAGTCATGGGTAAGGGCTTTAGGGCGCATCGACCATGTTGATCATATAGCAGTCATGGGTACACCCGATTCCAGCTTCACAAGAAGTGTGATTTTACAAGCACAAGTTCACTGATAAATTTTCTGATGATATGCATGTAAAGACATGTGTGAGAAGCAAGCAAAAGCAAATTTGGCAGTTAGAATGAAAAACAATGCCTTGTAATAGGCAAAAAGATCGGAATGAGGGGAAATGGCGTCCATTTTGTTACATCGCAACAATTGCTGGTTTTCTCTGAGATTCTTACTGTATTAATTCACCACAAACTGATGTTAAAATGTCAGCACATCAGGCGAACCTATCGATTAATTGCTCGTGGGGTTTGTTTGAACTTTCGACCTCTGCTTCTGTAACACCAAGGGCGACAAATGTGTCTTACGCTCATCACTATTCGCGTCACAATTCCACTCTGACAGCAGACGACTCATACGAGACTCTACGAAGCAAAATGCAGCAGAAGAGATGTGTTGTGCTTTGTTTCAAAACATGTTTTGCGCATGTGGATTGTTTTCGATTGAGAAACCTCAAGCTAAATACAATGATGGTCATTGTTTTCCGTCAAATGAGTGTCGTGTGCCATGCGTCATTCGCGGAAGACAGCACACTGCGTAAGATGTCAGTCGCTGATAAACTCTGAATTTGTGCTAAACGTCACAGATTTAGTACACAGACTGCAACGTCATCAATTTACGCTTTCGCAATTCAATTCAATTCACAATTACAAATGACACTTGTATGGCCTCTCGCCGGAATGCAGTTTATAGTGGACATTAAGACAGAACTGGTGACTAAACGCCTTGCCACAAACGTCACAGCTGAGCAGGCGTTTTTCTCCAGAACGGACAACAGCGCGACACTTCAAAATGACCCGCTGAGCCAACGATTTATCACACTCCTTACACTTGTATGACCTCTCGCCGGAGTGAAGTCTGTAGTGGACATTAAGATGACTCTTTGGAAGGAACGGTTTCCCGCACAGACCACGTTCGTTTGATTCCCTGCTCTTGTGAGTTCGGGCGTGGGCAATGAGCCCGCTATGATAACGAAACTCTCCGCCACATAAATCACAGCGACACGGCCATTTCGCTGACTGATTCTTGTCTTCCATGATGTGAGCTGGCCGTGTCACAGGAGCTGCCGAGTACAGCTGCAGGATACCCGTCACGCTAACACCCGCACCGGCGTGTGGTGTCGCAGGTGAACTGGCCTCGCTGACGGTGCTGTGACATCACAGACAGCGACAGGATTGAAGTACTTCCAGAAACTGAAATCAGAAGGGAAGGTGGTGATCAACTGCATCGTAAGGTGAACGAACAGACGAGATATGTAGCATGGGAACATGTCGCAGAACAAAACGGCGCCGCATTACATCGACAGATGATACGGACATGACGTCTTCACAGTGTTGGACATTAAGGTGCCTCGTCGGGTGGTATACCCGATGGACGTAGATCTTATGCACATACATCGAGGCACGTAAATCTAATGAACATCTGATAAACGTGATGCACATAGATCTGACATGAAATAAACGTAACCTTATGAACGTATACATCTTCTGCACGTATATCTTACGAACGTAGATCTTATGCACCTCCACCACCTTCTTTGCTACTGTATGTACGTCTAATATTAACCGGAGCCGGGCCGTTGATGGGTGGGGTCTCTCCACAGCCCCTCTCCCTCTGGTATTTTGGCGACAGCGAAGGAATGAGTAGACGCAGACACAACATTTTCAGTGGCTTCTTATAAATGTGTCTTGCATATTTTGTAAAAGCGTCAGATTCAGGTGATCAAAGGTTGGCCTGCAACGGGTCAAAGGTAGTGGTGGTCCAAAATACTCAAAGTGCCGCCAATCAGAGTAGTTGGAACATTCAGAACCAAACTCAAGAGCATGCTTTCCTTTCATCAAGACGAACAAACCTGTCTGGAAATGTTCAACACGTTCACGGTTACCAGCCTGAGGTCAGGTGATTATCCCCATATCTTACCGAGTTACCAGCCTGAGGTCAGGTGATTATCCACATATCTTACCGAGTTACCAGCCTGAGGTCAGGTGATTATCCGCATATCTTACCGAATTTCGTGGGGAAAATTAAATTAGGGTGTAATTTTGATCGCAAAAACTATGCAAACAATGACCAAGGATTCTTGGTTGATATGTGGCAAAGGTCAACGACATCACGGCAGGCCACTTACCATGTACCATGTTCTAAACAGCGCCATCTTGTGCAGAATGTTGCCGTTCCTCGTCAGGTGATACCTGAATTCGGTTCTTCCAACTCTGCAAAGTCCTGGAACATGAGACTGCATAGCAAACGAATGGCCTGAGATAACCTGACCCTATGCAAGCTGACCTAATTTCACCTTTTTTTAATTCCTTCCCAAGCAGTGCACACCAAGGCGGAGGTGGAAGAGATTGCTTTATCACTTTGTGCATTGTCCCAGCGTGACTTGGGGTCAGGCCACGAGGTCAGAAGCTGGACAACCTACAAACACGTTTCAGTCAAGTGTGTTGATTTCTGAAAAGTATGTTAGGGCGGGAAACCCAGCATTTGAGGGAGGCACTTCCCCCTCAAAGGTACACAAAATAACACCCCTGGTTTCAGTATCATATATCTTCTTCATGGAACACAACCTTATACTTCAAAAGAAATGTTCCGGATGTATTCGTTAGTTAGTTAGTTATTTGGGCTTTAGGGCGCGTCGACTGCTGTGGTCATTTTGCGCCCATAACTAAGATATTCATATAAATACAATTAGAGAGTGTCAAGCCTCACACTTTGAGGGCCGCTTAAGTGATGCCACTGTGTTATAGGTTTTACATGCAATGCATATCAGTGTGGAGTATATATTACCGAGAATGATACATCAGAAAGGAAGTCGATCAGTTGTCCGGGTTGAACATTGCTAGAGTTGTCAGACAGAATATCATTAAGTGAGTCCACCTGTGCAGATCCAAAGTGATGTCTACGCTCTTCAGCATAAAATGGGCACGAGATCAAAACATGGCGAACTGTCAGTAGTGCACAACATCTTGTGCACCGAGGTTTCTCGCCACCGCACAACAGATAACCGGATGTATTCAAGCTTGAACTTACTTGCTTTGACCGCAGGACACGACCAGCGTTGACAATACCCGGTTGATTCGGACGCCCTCTCCGGAGGGGGGCGAATGGGTGTATGTCCCTTCTTTCACGTTGCAGGCAAGGTCGACCATACGACCTTGACCGGTCGCCGTACGGCTCGGGCTGCCACATGAGCGAGCAGGCCTGTCGGGTGGCAGCGTGCAAGAATGGACTGTGCGACTACTTTTGTTCTCCAGAGCGTGCGTCCAGAAGTGCCCAGCATTTCCGATTCTTCCTCATGGGCCCTCACGAGCTGCCAGTTATCAACAGCTCTTGTGGCTTCAAGAACATTCTAGTTCTGAGGCTGATCCTCAATATTCATCACGGTAATCGCCAGCGAAGAGGGATTTCTGTTGAATATCTCACGTGATCTTGTTCGTACATTATGAACCACTCCCAGCCTCAGGAGAATCCCAGTCCAGTCCTCTCGGACTCTCAGAAGAACATCTTCACTCCCCAGGGCACTCTCATGCCTTTCTAACAGTCTGGGCTGCTTAGGTCTCAGCCCCCCCCCCAATGAGCTGAGGCCCTTTAGGTAGTACCGGAAGCCTTCCGCCTCGGCCCGGTTCGTTTCGTTTCCGCAGATCGAGAGCCTCTGTATCGGCCCGAGGCCCGCTGTCAGCTCTGAGCCCTTCTCCATCAGCGTGAGCCAAAGGAGGAACTCGGTCCGAGGTCCTCCCGTGGCTAGGGGTCGGTTGTTTGGTTGGCCACGCCGCGCCCAGAACATCGTCAGTGAAACAGTGGTGGTGGTGAATTGCTGTTTAGGGGCACGTCGACAGCAAGGTCATTTTGTGCCCATAACAATGGTTAGAGAGAAACTAAAACGGTATGTCCTTCAAATAATCATTTGTGGAGATAAGATCTTAGTTCATCAAGGACGATATATCACATCAAAGTTTGCGTGTCGAAGATAAGTAAAGATGTTACCAGACGTCACGACATCCGAGTCGTCACTCAGAAGCATACGTAAGGAGTCGTTGCTCGCTCTTCCAAAGTATTGACATCGTAGAGGTTCCAGTGTTGAACAGGCTACAATTACATGGTATACAGTAAGCAGGGCAGAACAGCGTGGGCACAAGGGTCGGTCATCTCCAGACAGCAAGTATCTGTGTGTGGCTAGGGTATGTCCTATTCTTAGACGGCAGAAGGCGTAAAATACAAAAAAAAAAGTTTTAAAAAAAATTTAACTATTAATATAGCTAAAAAAATTTTCATTCCCATCGTTCGACCCGATACGATGATCTCCACAGCCCTAGTGTCGGCTTCAGGATCTTTAGTTTATTACATTTCGAACTCCAGGCTTGTTGCCATTCTGATCGAATATACGATGATATATATGGGTAGAAATCTCCGGGGGAGTAGTAACGAAACGACGCGGCCGCTGTTGATAGCTGCCTTCGCAGCCATGTCGGCAGCTTCATTCCCAGCTAGTCCAACGTGACTGGGGATCCAGCAGAAAGCAATTGTCTTGCCCATTCCGTCTAGTAATTTTACAACTCGTATAATTTTGCGGACAAGTATGTTGTCCTGGTTGAAGGATTGCATTGCTAAAAGGCTGCTCAGCGAGTCTGTGAATATAACGTGCTTTGGTGTCTGATCAATTTGAATAAAACGAACAGCTTTCAAAATGGCATACAATTCAGCAGTAAAAATCGACGCATGCTTTGGTAGACAGAAAGAGCCAGAACCGGAACGACTGACATAGGAGCAGCCCACGCCAGACATCGACTTGGAGCCGTCGGTATAAGTCCGGGAGAAGTCATGGTATTCGTGTATTTTCTTAAGAGACATCATTCGGAGCTCTGCTGTACTTATATCGCATTTTTTTGAGCATGACAAGGCAATATCGATTTGTGGTGGGGAAATCTGCCATGGAGGAGTAGTCGAAACAGCAATACGTGTCACACAACCGGGTCGGATGCTGCAGTTACGCAGCGTCGAGGCAATGCGCCAGCAGAACGGCATGATGCGCTGACTGCAAGACGACTGGCGTGGCATCGATGATCCCGGAAATATCCATGGATATGCTGGATGCTCTGGGTTTTGGGCTACCTTGCATGCATATCGAGCTGCCAATATCCTGCGTCGCAGCGCAAGGGGAGGTTCATCCACCTCTACCATAACACTGTCTGATGGTGAAGTGCGGAAAGCTCCAGTGGCAATCCGGAGGGCTGTGTTGTGGATGACATCAAGTCAGCGCTTGGAGGTATCACATGCTCCGTCATAAATAAAACACCCATAGTCAATTTTAGAACGTATAAGGGATCGGTACATGAGAAGCAAGATTGATCTGTCAGCCCCATATGAACATCTAGAGACGGTACTCATTACCTGGAGACCTTTTGTACATTTGTTGGTAAGCTCAGTTATGTGGGTTTTGTATGTAATATGGCGGTCCATCCACACACCAAGAAACTTGACTGCCGGTCTGAATGGTATGCGGTGGCCGTTCATACTTATCATTGGGTTTGCGCAACGGCGTTTGCGGCAGAAATGGACAGCGGTAGTCTTTGAAGTGGATATTGTGAAACCAGTTTTATCGCACCACTCCATCAATTTCGTAACAGTTAATTGGAGCTGCCTTTGTACCGTCCGCACCGTACGAGATGAGAACCACACTGTAAAATCATCTACGAATAATGCCCGTCCTACCGATGTTGGTAATCTATTGCCCACATCGTTTATAGCAATGGCGAACAAAGTCACACTTAATACACTTCCCTGCGGAACGCCATCAATCTGCTGAAAAGTGTCAGAGAGGAAGCCATCTATTCTAACGCGAAAAGTCCTGTCAGTTAAGAAATTCGTCAAGAAAAATCCCATCGGACCTCTTATGCCAATGCGGTGCAGCTTCATGATGATACCGTGCCGCCATGCGGTATCATAGGCACCATCGACATAAAAAAATATGGCTGCGGTATGACATTGTTTCATAAAGCTCAAGCGTACAACGGAGTCAAGAGCTAAAATGTGATCAAATGTGCTACGGTGTTTGCGGAAGCCACTCTGTATGGAGGTGAGTAATTGGTTGCGTTCCAAAAACCACATAAGTCGTAGGTTCACCATTTTTTCAAACACTTTGCAGAGCGAACAGGTAAGTGAAATGGGTCGATAGTGAAGTGGGTCCTTGCCGGTTTTGTTCGGTTTGCAGATGGGGACGATAAGCGCCCTCCGCCATGCCGATGGAAAGGTACCTCTTTCCCACATTTCATTAAACACTTGTAGAAGAGTATTTACAACTGTTCTCGGGAAATGTTTGATTATGTCGTTGTGTAATGTGTCAGGTCCCTCGGCTACGTTCCTAAGGGAGTTTATCGCGGCAGTCAATTCGGTAATAGAAAACGCATTGTTGTAGTGAATTGTGTCTGATGTGGTAAAATCAAGAGGTAGTGCCTCGCATCGAGCCTTGTATGTCAAGAAACGATGACTGTTTTTGTTTTTCGACCTTTCGGAAAAGGCCCGTCCAATCTCGTTAGCGACATCTTTCGGGTCGATAATATCTCGGCCTCCCATTTGGAGGGTGGGGAGTGGCGTGCGCGTAAGCTTCCCCGAAATGCGCTTAATGCGGGACCACACAGATGACAATGGGGTGGAGCGATTTAACGTGTTCACGTATGTTTTCCACGATTGCCGTTTGGAATCAGCGATAGTGCGCCTCGCGTGAGCTCTTGCTTTGCGAAAAGCTATCAGATTCGCCATGCTGCTGTCGCGATTGAAAACCCGGTATGCCTTCTTCCTAGCACGTAACGCTTCCTGACAATTTTCTGACCACCACGGGACTGGTACACGGCGTGACGTGCCCGACGAACGAGGAATATACCGCTGAGCACTTTCTAACGTTGCAGCTGTAAACGTTTCCATGGAAACCGATCCTTCCGACCACTCACCAAGTCTCTCTTCGACATCGGACTGAAAAGAGCTCCAGTCAGCTTTACTAAAAATCCATCTGGGAGGTCGTCGGCCAGCTTCCACTCTATCAATGAAACTTGTCCAAACTGGAAAATGGTCACTCGTACCCGGATCATCGTCCACCGACCAGTCCAAATAGGAGACAAATTCAGGACTGCAAAGCGTGAGGTCAAGCACGGAGGTTTGGCCCGTTGGCAGTGTAAAATGTGTTGGGATACCAAAGTTAAGAATTACAAGGGGGACATTCCGGATAATTTGTTCAAGGGTACGTCCACGACTAGAAGTATTCGTTGAGCCCCAAACTTGGTGGTGGGCGTTGAAATCTCCACATATAATCAGCGGAGGAGTAACCTGATCTATTGCCTGCGACAGTTCTGGAATTGAAAAGGTGTGTCCTGGGGGCAAGTACATAGAGCATATGGTGGCAACACGGCGGTTAATTATGACCCGAGCAGCGACAGCCTGGATATTTGATGTCAGATGTACTTGCTGAAAAGGGACTGAGTTGTGGACGGCAATGAGCACACCACCATGTGCCACAGTGTGTGTGATGACGTCCTTCCGTAAAACAGAGTAGTTTTTTAGGTAAAAGGAAGCACCGGAGGAGAGCTTGGTCTCCTGCAGGCATACTACTGACGGTGTACGACGGTGTAAAATGTGTTGTAATTCATTATTACTAGTTCTCACACCTCTACAGTTCCATTGTAAAATGTCACTCATTTGTCAGTATATGTAAGAGGGAGTCCTAAGCTTAGAGCGTAAAAGGCCAAGAGTGATTAAATCATGGTCTTGTAGTCGGGGGGTCTTGGCTTCGTGGTCGTGAGCGCGGGCTCCCAAACTCACTTGGTGACACAGCACCGGGGAGGGCGCGCTTCGTAGCGCGATTCGGGGATGGGGGAGGATATTGGGGGTGTGTGGTTCGACGGGAAGGTGTCTCCGGTGGTCTCATGGTTGCCGCGGGTAATGATGAGTGAGGAGTCGCCATTGGGCGCTGGCCCTCAGGCTTCGAGTTCGAGGAGGTTGGCATATGTCGGGTGGTGCGACCCTGTGCTCCTAAATCCGGGGCTCCAGGGCGCACCTGAACCGCAGCATGTCCGATCTTTGGATCTGAGATGGTTGATGGGGGTGGCGGTGGGGGGACTGAGGTCTGACTCATGGGAAGGGGAGAACGGTCAGGCAGAGAGGAGGTGGAGAGAAGAGATTTGGAGAGTGTTTGGTGGTGGTGGTTGAGGGAATGGGAGCATCAGGCAGGGACGAGGTGGAGCGGCTGGGTTTGGAGGTAGTGGTAGGGCGTGTGGAAGGTGGGGGTAGGTTGGAGGGCGGATGGGGGATAGGAGGTGGGGATTTCGAGGTAGATGGGGAGGGGCTGGGCCTGGGCGGAAAGGACCGGGGGGGGGGGCCTCTTTGACCGTTGGACAAGCGTCCACGCCCCACCCTCGGGTGTTGGTCGGGAGGGGGCCTCTGATGGTGGAACGGCGTCACTCGTGGACGGTGGAACCTCGGTCGCATCAGTGTCGCATTGGCTTGGGTGGCCTTGACTAGCTTGCGACGCAGGGGGAGCTCCAAAGGAGCGAAGGAGGGCTGTTAATTGTGCGATCAGCTCAGAGGCCCTGTCGGGCTGTGCGTGTTGTGATACATACATGCTATTTTTAACTTTGGATGCGTAAGATATTTTAGGATGAGTCTGTTCGTAATGATCTCTTGCTTCCCGAAACGATACTTTTTGTGTATGTTTGATATAAATTATTTCTTTCTCTCTGATGTAAGTCGGACAAGTTCGGTCGAAATAAGTATGCGGATCCTGACCTGCGCCACAGTTCGCACAATAGGGGGTCTCCGAGGTGCAGTTTTCGCTGGCATGTTTGTGCGAGGCGCAGTTGGCACACGCAGGGCGATTCCGGCAGAATTTGTTGGTATGACCGAACTTTTGGCACTTGAAACATCTCATGGGATTCGGGAGAAACACACGGACTTTTACACGGACGTAACCTATACGTATTTCAGGGGGAATGTCTGTGGTGTTAAATGTTAAAATCACGTTGTTTGTTGTGATCATTTCAGAGCCTCTCCTTGCTTTCATCTTCCTTGCCTCAGTCACTCCAAACTCCGACAAGCCATCCACAATCTCCTCCTCCGGCACTTCCCTCAAGTCAAAGCAGTTGATAATGCCTCGTGAACTATTTTTTTTGTTCTGTGGGGTTCAATGGTGATTGGAATAATCTCGTCGAATCTACTTTGATTTTTCGGACGCTGTATCTAAACTCGGACATTTTTAATGCGCTCTCTGCCTCTCCTGCCCTTGCAAATTCTACCTCCAAGGCGCCATCCTTCAATTTTTCGCAGCGTACAATTTTTCCAAACCGGTCACACCCGTCTCGCCTCTGAAAAGGTGATAATGAGGCGAGACATATCGATTTTCCTCGAAAGACAAGTACACGTGGGGTAGAATAGTGTTTTGTCTGGTCTCCACGGGAGAGACCAGGGGTGTTGTTTTGTATAATGGTTGCCATGTGTTGTATGATTTTGTTTCGGCTCCTCGGGCGCCCCACCACGGAGGGGCCCAACAGGGGGGGACGCCTGGGCCCCGCGGACGGGAGGACGCCAGGCGCCCGAAGAGCTATACGGGGCGGGCGGCGCCTTCGCCCGGCCGGGAGAGAGAGACTCACCACCCCGACCGGGATCCAGCGCCGCCCACCACTTGACCCCAGCCGGCCGGGCGGGCAGGCACTGGGGAGAACCACAGGCCCCCGGCCCGAGGCGACCAGCCACTTGGCTCGCGTGAGGCCCCATGGGCCCGCCCGCCCCTCCGGGATATCGGGACCAAAGAGGCGTGTTGGTCCCCCGTCACAACTAGCACCGTGCGACGGGAAACCTCAGCCTCCATGACTACGTCAACCCCGGGGGCGGGCCGAGGGGCGCGACTACTCCGATAAAACTGAGCTGGAGGGCAGGACCGGGGAAGTTGTCCTACCTGCTCATAGTAGGGAGTGTTGGTGTTGCAGGGCCAGGTGAAGGACATGGATGTTGAGATGGGATGGGCATTGGAATGGGAGCGTATGGATGGAAGGACGAGCGAGGCACTCCTAGTCTGGCCCCTAGCCGGCTCACCGATGGACTGGGATTCCGGGCCCTTAGGGCACTCAATCCCCCCACCACGTAAAGGTGGTGCCTCGTCGGGGGCAGGT